>JAVYIG010007332.1:0-92500 GCA_035222895.1 Strongylocentrotus droebachiensis
AATATGGAAAGAGTCGGAGATGAGTCCAATATTGTCATATCGAGAGCAATATATTCTATTATTATGAATAGTGGTCCTTATGAATAGCGAGGTAAATTGTCTATAGGCCGCTATTCATAAAGGATCGCTATATTCATTTTGTGACATGTTATGGATAGTGGTCCTTATGAATATTGGTCCTTATAAATAGAGGTCCTTATGAATAGCGGTCCTTATGAATAGCGAACTTGACCCTCACTCTCTGACTCTTAATCCCTCTCTGTACGTAGTCGCTGTGGTAACCCAGAAGCTTTGAAGTGATTGGTTGACACCGCCCACAGGATGAGGATCTATGTCTTCTCACGCTCTCACTCTTAATCCCTCTATGACTCTTAATCCCTCTATGACTCTTAATCCCTCTAGTCGCTGTGGTAACCCAGAAGCTCTAAAGCGATTGGTTGACACTGCCCACGGGATGGGGATCTATGTCTTCTTGGACGTTGTTCACAGCCACGCAGCCAACAACACCCTGGACGGTCTCAATAAGTTTGATGGTACAGATAGCTGTTACTTCCATGCAGGCACAAGGGGACATCATATGCTGTGGGATAGTAGACTATTTGACTATAACAAGTAAGTACTATCACTTACTGATGACGGATAGTCAACCTGTTCCAAACATTGAGCCCCTCCTACTTCCCATCCTCTCCAACCGGCGCTATAGTTATCTTTAGAACTATAAGCTCAAGAAAGATTACCAACAGTTCTTTTCAGGGACTACACACACACTCAAGAAAGAAAGATTACTGACAGTCCTTTTCAGGACTCCCCAATCCTCCCCCTCTCTCACATGGTGCGACCGTAAGCCTACTGTATATTAGTACTATCATGACGTGTAATAGTAGAATATTTGACCATAACAATTAAGTACTATCAAGCTGGTACTTGGAGACATATGCATATATGGGATAGTACAGTACATATAGGCTATTTTACTATAAGATGACTATAACAAGTACTTTTCAGTTTCCTCCAAATTCAAGTATTGAACATTGTTTTGAAATCTAAAATGTGCTCACATTTATTCCTGAAACGAGGTATGTACCCTCAGTGTGAAGCATAATCCCATGGTATACGTAATTTAACATTGGTGCATGGATAGCAAGTCAAATTATGTAACAATTGAACATTTATTGATGACTACTGTTGACAAAGTTAGAGCTTCGGAAGGGGTTTAAAGGCATCGTTCAACAATGTTTAATCTGAAATGCATAGCCTTACGTGTTATCAGTGTCTGTGATATGGTGTAATATTTAACCCGATCTAGCCCGGGGGGGGGGGGGGGGGGGGGGGGGGGGGGGGGGGGGGGGGGGGGGGGGGGGGGGGGCTTTAGAAGCTTTAGAAGCCCCCCCCTCGACATTTTTCGCGATAATGTTTTAATGCAAGAAAATCTTGCACTTGAATTTTGTGACTTTTTTCTTTCGAGTCTTGCGCATCTTTTGAAAGATGTTTGTTGAAAATCGGACCTACCATTACAAAGTCACGTGTCCTTTTGTCTTTGCATGTCAGCCCGAAAATCGCTCATTTTTGTGATTTGTGTACAAAACATAAGGAAATCTCATTTTTCAAATAAAGAGATAAAACATTGGTTATTTGGTCTCGTTTATAGTTTAGTTGTTTATTTTTGGGTCAAAATAGTTGAATTATAGTTGGAACAATGAAATACTTAAGTTAAAAAAACAAAGAAATACATAAGAAATTATAAAAACAATAGATAACATAAGGAATAACCTGGCTCTTCCAATTTTGTTGGCTGTATTATTATCCCAAATGGTCTAAATAATATATGTAGTGAAAATTAGTGTTTAAATATGAAGGATATATGATTTATGGATAAAAATGAAAATGTTATTACCATATTTGCATAAATTACCATAAATATGCAAATGAGTGAATTTTTTCTAAAATAATTGAAATTACCATAGTATTCTATACACTTCACTTGACATGCATGCAAATTTTTGCGGCGATAGGTCGTTTCACTGCCGAGATCATAGGGGGGGGGGGGGGGGGGGGGGGGCCTTCGAAGCCCCTTCAGAATCTGAGGCAATGTTACTGAGTCACTTTAAAACAAAGTGCATTGAGATCACTTTCTGCTTTTTCTCCTTACAGTTGGGAAGTATTAAGATTCCTTCTGTCTAACCTGCGTTGGTGGGTTGATGAGTTCAATTTCGATGGATTCAGATTCGATGGTGTCAGCTCAATGATCTATCATCACCATGGAATCGGTAAGTTTTCTTAAATTGGCAATACCAACAATCGCTCATGAAGCAGCTTTTGTTAAATCCATAATGATGGCTGGTATGATTTGTTTTGATTGCAGGTTGAATAAAGTCACTTTAAATGATAACACATACAGTACATGTACAGTCAAAATTGCTTGAGCGACCACCTGTATAGAAAGACCACCTGTCTACATAAACCACATTTTTTGTTTCCCTTGAAAATATTTTTTCATTGAAACATGTACCAAAGAAACCTGTACATAAAGACCACCTGAACATTAAGACCACTTTTCTTGTCTCCCTTGGGTGGTCTTTATAGACAGGTTTCACTGTAGTTCGTTTCAGTTACCACTTCATAACTAAGGGCCACAAACTGTCAAATAGCTTTTTGTTTAGAGAGCTGTATTTTTTTCTTCAAAAGAGCAAAGTTAAGTGTAACCTCTTTTGTTGTTCATACACTGATTCCCTCAACATCTCCCCCTCTCTCTCCCCCTGTTTCTCTCTCCGTCACCATCCTTCTCCCCCTCCTTCTCCCCCTCCTTCTCACTCACCCTTTTCCTCTCTATCTTTTTCCACCATATTGATCTGCCTCACTCTCCTCTCCCATCCACTCCTCTCTCCTACCCTCTACCACTCTCTTCCATTTCTGTTTTCATTTATCTTTCTTCATCTTTCTCTTCCCTGTTACCATCTTTTTCTCATTCTCCCTCTCTATTCCCCTCTCCTCTCTGTCTTTCTGCCTGTCTTTCTCCCCTCCCCCTCTCTTTCTCCCCCTCTCTTTCCTTCTCTCTCTCTCTATCTCTCTCTCTCTCTTTATCTCTTTCTCCTCGCTACATCTCTCTCTCTCTCTCTCCCTCCCCATCTCTCTCCCTCTCTCCCCTCCCTCTCTCTTAACCCTAGGTTCTGGTTTTAGTGGTGACTACAGCGATTACTTTGGGCTTGCTGTTGATACTGAAGCTCTGACCTACTTAACCTTAGCCAATCACATGCTGCACAAACTCTTCCCGGGGATAGTTACAATAGCTGAGGTAATTATTAAATGCTTCCCTGGGAATCAGTCTAACCAATCACAATAGCTGAGGTAATTATTAAATGCTACCCTGGGAATCTGTCTAACCAATCACAATAGCTGAGGTAATTATTAAATGCTACCCTGGGAATCGGTCTAACCAATCACAATAGCTGAGGTAATTATTAAATGCTACCCTGGGAATCTGTCTAGCCATTCAGAGCTCATGTTAGATGCTGCCCTAGGGTTATCGTTATGCATAATGTATGTCCAACCAATCATAGGCCTTGTTAAAACTACCCAAAATCCTGTCTCAGATATAGTATTCTTCCAACTTTCATCTACACTTGCAAAAATACTAAGAATAACTTTACATATATAGCACCTTACCAGTTCCATTGTAGCCGACGAAAGTGCTTACAGTACCATTCCATTCAATTCAATTCAATTCATTTATTTTTTCTCTTTCAATCGTTCATATTTACAATGATAGTACATTTTAACATATTCACATATTTATATACATATAGATCAATTTGCACAATACAATACATTAAAAAAATAAACATGAAATTGAAAGGGAAGGAGGGCCGACTAAAAAGCAGAGCTTGTAGGGTGTAAGCCCCCCCTGTAAAAGTAATTATTATGAATTACTATTTTATGAGAAAAAAACAACAGTAATAACAATAACTGATTCAGTAATACCCTGATCTTTGTATTCATTTACAATTCTGCACATTACACTGCACATTCTCCACTCCCTGGGGGTCATTCTAACCAGTTCTGATTTATTCTATGAAAATTATTATTCACCTTTAAATGATGACCAGGGACTGGTTTCACAAAGCCTTTTTTCAATGACAAATTACAAAAATTAGTGACAAATCTGCTGATCACCAATCAGAAGCAAGGATTTCACTAGCTTATAACCAAAACTGCCATTTGTCACTGATGACAAGTTTTGTGAAATGGGGCCGAGAATTCTTAAATTTTATGACATTTTGTGAATTTTCTATCTCCTAGGAAGTATCCGGAATGCCAGCCCTTTGTCGTCCAATAGAAGAAGGAGGATACGGTTTCGATTTTAGACTAGCCATGGCTATACCAGATAAATGGATCAAGGTAATTGAATGATACAATCAAATCATACTTATGATGACCTGTGTGTAAAAGGGCAATCCAACCCTTGTAATGAGTTGATTTGTATAAAAGAAGAAAAATGTCAGAAACAGAATGGCAAAGTTTAAAATGAATCAGACCAATAGAGAAGAAGTTATGAATGTTTGAAATATGAGATCACTAAGTCTATGCAAATCACATATTGGTAGTTTGGTCAGTGGATAGTGACGTAGGATGCAGATAAATCTCCCATTTGCTGTGTACAAAAATATCATTAATTTCTGTTTTTCTTGTAAGTTCCTTCTCCCTTGGGCACTACTCAAAATATATTATAAATATCATCTTATTATTATAGGTCCACTAAAAAGAATAGACCCTCTCGAGCCATGAATTTTGAATTTTAGACATTTTAGTCATTACCGCTTCGGCCAATTTGAAACTGAAACTGTTTTTGATATCAAACTCTCGTTACTGATACTATTCCATTATCATGTTAGTGGTATCAGACACGATTAGCATTGAATGCTATTATCTGGTCCCATTTATCCTTTCAATGTTAAACTTTCACATTTAATTGTTATACTGATGTACTTTTTGTTTGGAGAATAAACTTCAAACTCAAACTCAAACTCAACTCATCTCATTTTCCAGCTTCTGAAGGAGACCCAAGACGAAGACTGGAACATCGGTGACATCGTCTGGACCCTCATCAACCGTCGCCATGGCGAGAGGACGATAGCTTACGCCGAGAGTCACGACCAGGCGCTCGTCGGCGACAAGACGATCGCATTCTGGCTCATGGACAAGGAGATGTACACGAACATGTCGGTGATGTCGCCTCAGACGGACGTGATCGATCGCGGGATGGCGCTCCATAAATGTATCCGGCTTATTACGCATGCTCTAGGAGGGGAGGCGTGGCTTAACTTCATAGGTAAGTTCAGTTGAATTCAGTTTGATAAGATTCAACTTGATTTAGTTCATTTCACTTCAATTTAATGCAGTTCAAATTAATGCAATCAAAATAACTTCAATGCAGTTCAAAAGACTGCAATCAAAATAATTTTAGTGCAGTTCAAATAATGCAAGTGAAATACCTTCAATGTATTTCATTTCAATTCATTTCACTTTAATTCAGTACAGTACAAATGATTACAAATGAATTAATTTAAGTGCAGTTCAAATGAATGCAACTCAAATCATTTCAATGTCCTTCAGTTCAATTTGATTCAATTTATTTTTATTCATTTCAGTGGATTAACATTAATTTCAATAAGATTCTTTTCATTTCAATTCTGTTCAGTTTCTCTGAATTCATTTCAGTTCAATTCAGTCCATGCAATACTACATTTCAAGGCAGTTCAGATCAATTTAATTCAATTCAATTTAATGGTTTTGTACATATACTATATGCATTAATGTGTTTCTGAATTGTGAAAAGTTTTACAAAGTAAAAAACAAACATTTGAAAATGCATCACTAGCAATCTTTAGAAAAGAAAAACATCAAAATCTGTAAAATTGGCAACTTGTTGAAAAATTTCTAAATTACAGATTTTCTAGAACGTTGGCAATTGTAATTTTCATGGAATGAGTTGGATCAACCTGAATGGCTTAATTTCCAGAGACAAAGCAACAGTAGTACAGTGAAGCCTGTCTATATAAAGACCACCCAAGGGAGACAAGAAAATTAGTCTTCATAGGCATGTTAGTACATGTTTCAATGACAAACCATTTCTCAAGGGAAACAAAAAATGTCTTTGTAGACGGGTGGTCACTAAAGCAGGTTTGAGTGCAGCTATGTTTTTGTGGTTGTGTCCAGTCTTGTGTGCTTCAGTTCATCTAGTAGGAGTATTAATTACTCCCCTATTGGATGTAATTCTTGTTACTTTCTTTCAGGGAATGAGTTTGGTCACCCTGAATGGCTGGACTTCCCGCGACCAGGAAACAACAATAGCTACCACTATGCTAGAAGGCAGTGGAACCTCGTAGATGATGATGTGCTGAGGTACCGATTCCTCAACAGTTTCGACAAGGCCATGAACCATCTGGACGGGAAGTTTGATTGGTTAGCTAGCCCTCAGGTTAGTAACTTAAATTGGTTAGCAAGTTAACTAGTTAAATGCTATTCAGCTCTGAATGGTTATTAAGTCCTCATGTAAGTTATCATACAAGTATTGATTAGTAAATCATAAGGATAGTTGCTTTCTTATACATCTCTGACAGGACCATAAACCCTGAGAAGTTTGATTGGTTAGGTAGCCCTGAGGTTAGTAACTCAGATTGGTTAGCAAGTTAACTAGTTAATTGATGTTCAGCTCTGAATGGTTATTAAGTCCTCAGGTTAGTTAACATTGAGAAAGTGGTTAGTAAATTCTCAGGAAAGTTGCTTTCCTTAACATCTCTGACAGGACCATAAACCCTGAGAAGTTTGATTGGTTAGGTAGCCCTGAGGTTAGTAGCTCAGATTGGTTAGCAAGTTAACTAGTTAATTGATGTTCAGCTCTGAATGGTTATTAAGTCCTTAGGTTAGTTAACATTGAGAAAGTGGTTAGTAAATTCTCAGGAAAGTTGCTTTCCTTAACATCTCTGACAGGACCATAAACCCTGAGAAGTTTGATTGGTTAGGTAGCCCCCAGGTTAGTAACTCAGATTGGTTAGCAAGTTAACTAGTTAATTGCTATTCAGCTCTGACTGATTATTAAGTCCTCTGGTTAGCAATCATACACATATTGGTTAGTTAATCCTCAGGATAGTTGCTTTCCTAAATATCCTTGACAGGGCAATGAACCTCCTAGAAGAGAAGTCAGGTTAGTAACTCAGATTGATTAGCAAGTGAACTGGTTAGTAACTATTCTTAGTTAGGTTAGTTATTATTCAAATATTATAGTATTAATGACTGCTTTGAGAGAAATAGTTGTTTTATTACGCTCAAGGGAAGGTTAGAATTGTGCTATTCCCCGAGGCTTGCCGAGGGGAATAGCCCAATTGTAACCTTCCCGAGAGCGTATGAAAACAACTATTTCTCGAATATTAAAGCAGTCATTAATACTTTTATATGCCGAAAAAAAATAGACTAAAAAATAAAAAATAAAAAATATTTTTCATTTTTGTCGAGGACGGGATTCGAACTCTTGCGTACAACAAGAGGTGTATTGAAAACCAACGCTTAGACCACTAGGCTATCGCGCGTCGTTAACATGTTTGGCAGTTTTCTCCAATATATACATTAAAATGGATAGAAAACGGCTCTGCGTGAGGGATGCATCGCAAAAGCTCCATGAAACGGGCCCTTCTTTTACTTTTGCATTGCATATTGGCACGAACTTAGATCAAGATCTATCGGCAGATGTTGTTTTTTTGTTTTTGAGAGTTTATTTTCGTCTTCATGTCAACAATGCAAGATAAAATTGTCGGTAAGATCGATCGAGATTCAATTGTATTGAAATTACCGACCAATATCCTTCGCACACATAAGGTATCCTCCATCGCTCAAACCATTTTTTAACATGTAAACCTATGGGGTAACCATGGAGTAACCATGGTTATTAAAAATATTGAAATGTTTATGCATGGTTACCGAGAATTTTACAGGAACAGTTGAAGTTTATGAATGCAATTCGACCAATCAGATGGCTGGATTACTTAAGTGAGGTATATAATGGTTAATAAATCCTCAGGATTTTTTTTTTACAAAAACAATGTTTTTTCTTTTCTTCAATGCAGCACTATATAAGCTGGAAACATGAAGCTGATACATATATATACCCAGAATATTATAATTATTATAAAAATATAATTTTCTTTTTCAATGCAGGCGTATATAAGCTGGAAACACGAGGAAGACAAAGTGATTGCCTTTGAGCGAGCTCGTCTGGTTTTCATCTTCAATTTCCACTGCTCCAAGAGCTTCCCAGACTACAAGGTCGGTGTGGACCTTCCTGGAAAGTATCCTTAACAAACTTGTAATTGCTTGCTTCTTCGGCTCGAGTGCGGAATACCCAAGCATGCATCAGGGCAATGTATTAGAATTAGGGTGTGGATAAGATTTGGGTAAGGGTTAGGGTCAGGTACTGGGTTAGAGTTAGGGTCAGGTATCGGATAGAGTTTGGATTAGGGTCAGTGTTTGAGTTAGAGCGAAGGCTTTGTTTAGGGTTAAGGTGTGGGTTGGGTATGGGTTAGAGTTTGGCCCTAGAGCAATCTTTACATTGTATTTTAGATTAATTCCATTTTGGATGTGATGCACAAAATACAGACACAACAAAATTTTTTACACAAGCGTTATCTGTCAAAAAACATATATACCACCTGATATAATAATGATAAGATTTAAAGGAAATTTCAATAGAGTATGAATATTTTGATGTGACATGATGTTAAGACCAAAGGAAATAGTAATAAACACAACAAAATAGTTACAGAATTATTTAAAGAAAATGTGTTAAAAATGCTTAATTCATCTGACTTTTAAACCTCCTCATGACCTTTAACCTTGACCTGCCGTGTCCAGATACAAGATGGTGTTGAATTCAGACTGCTCAGAGTTCGGCGGTCACAACAGACTTGACCCCTCAGCCATCCACTTCACCTCTAAGGATGGATATGGTGGGAGAATGAATTCTCTTCAGGTAAGTGTGTCCCATTCATAGGCATTGTGACCTGTGTCAGAGGTCAAATGTCACAATAAACTTGAACCTGCAGCTGTCCACTTCACCTAAAGTGATGGATATACTAGGAGAAGGAATTCTCTTCAGGTAACCAGATCACATTGATAAATAGCCTTTCGGTCTGATGCCACTTTGTCCAGTTCTAGGTTAGTTACAGAGCTCAAGGTCAATCTTTCAGAAATTCTTTACAGGTCTTCTTTTCAGGTCTCATTAGTAAATAGGTATTCTGACCTGTGTCAAAGGTCAAATGTCACAATAGACTTGACCCCTCAGCCATCCACTTCACCTCAAGTGATGGATATGCCGGGAGAAGGAATTCTCTTCAGGTAAGTGTGTCCTATTGGTAACTGGGCATTCTCACCTGTGTCAAAGGTCAAATGTCACAATAAACTTGACCTCTCAGCTGTCCCATTCACCTCAAGGGATGGATATGGTGGGAGAAGAAATTCTTTTCAGGCGAGCATGCCACCTTGAAAAATAAATTAAAATAAAGAAATCTGGGAGTTGAGTAAAAGTTATAACAAACATGTAATTAAGGTCAAGAAATAGGTGTAAGCAAAAAAGGAACTGGGTTTCCTTTCTAATCAAACTTATTGTCACTCATTGCATCTTGTCTTATTTTCTTTATCATTCTTAGGTGTACATCCCTAGCAGAGTATGTATAGTCCTCGCCCTGGAAGATGACATTGTGAAGCATGGATTGTAATCTTAAACCACTGCTTACCGGAACCGGATGATCCCAGTATTAAGCCTATGGAATCAGAGAATTCAGGATTCTATGGGTTAACACATAGTCTACATGAACCATGTGATCACAGTATTAATCCTATTGGAACAAGATATTCGGTAGTCAACTGGTTAACACGTTGCCTACATGAACAGGATGATCCCAGTATTAAGCCTATAGGGATCAGAGAATTTGATAGTCACCGAG
The DNA here is from genome assembly GCA_035222895.1 of Strongylocentrotus droebachiensis. Taxonomy (NCBI): domain Eukaryota; kingdom Metazoa; phylum Echinodermata; class Echinoidea; order Camarodonta; family Strongylocentrotidae; genus Strongylocentrotus; species Strongylocentrotus droebachiensis. The sequence goes on from JAVYIG010007332.1 coordinate 9,993, forward strand.
TTCACACATTGTCTACATGATCCTGGTGATCCCAGTATTAAGCCTATTGGATCAGAGAATTCAGTAGTCTAGTAGTTAATAAAACTTGATTATTAAATTATCTGCATGTTATACCAAGATATATCTGATTGCACAGTGTATATAAAAAAGAACTATATTATCAGATCATTATTGGGACCATTAAAAAGTAGACACAATTTGAGATTTCCTGCAAAACCCTAACTCTAGATATGACCAATATACCAAAGCCCATACTGTTTTGTTTATTGACACATAGGAGTGAGTTTTACTGGTTCGCTTCTTCAGAGACACAGACACATTAATTGGTAATTCAACCAAATCTAGTGTCAGCGAATTGTGGTGATATACACATGAACACTGACTACTATGTGGCTTTGGGTCTTCCCTGCACTGCATCTTTACGACATATTCTGTCATATTTCTGAAGTACTATACATTTGTGCAGATATATTGACTTTTATCATCAAGTGTGAGATTTCTTTGTTTTTAGTGTGAGAATTTTAAATTTGTTTCACCGTTATCTAAAGTTAACTCAACAATTGTTCATAAGTCATATATTCATCTTTTTCCCACAAAAATAAGGGTACAAAAGTGTAGAAATGATTTTAAAAGTATTGAAGGTGAACAACCGTGACAACTGAAAATGCCATCACAAAAAAAAAAAAAACTGTCAACAAACAGTATACCATGCAATGGCAACAATAACTATTGTAAAGGAATTAAGAGTGATCATGTTCATTTTAAAGACAGATGCCTGTCTGCTGTTCATTTTTAATTCATTGTGTTTAAACTTGACAGGCTGACCATGAAGATGTTGAAGTGTCCCTAATACATGTACAGTCAAACCTGTCTACTAAGACCATCTATGAAAAGCAGAACATGTAGCCATTGTAGACAGGTTTCCTTTCTAGACAGGTTCTAAAGCACACATTTCTCTCTTGAGAGAGACAAAACACATGACCACTATAGACAGGTGGTCTATCTAGAGAGGTGGCCACTAAGACAGGTTTGACTGTACATGTATGTGGAGCATCGTGTGGAGCACTTTGTAGATATGCGATGAGAGAGTATATATGAAATGTATTTGATTATTTTTGGATGGTGATTTTGTCTTCCTTTAAAAAAAATTCCTACATGTATTCATGTAGATACAGTCATTGGACCTGAGTACATGTTAACTCCTGTTTCCTTATGACTGCACTTGAAGTGAAAAATCATGAGTGTTTAAAAAATTACTTACTGAAATCAATGTGTGACAAATTATCTTTAGGGCTTTAGCAACTATGAACATTTTGTACCAATATTGCATTTAAAACAGCTAAGGTGCGTACAAACATTACTGTGGGATGTTCTTAAGTTGACTAGTTGGTTTGTAAAGCCCTTTGTTAAGCCCTTTGTTAATTGTTTTATTGAGTATAGTATTGGCTAAGCCAATTTTTTTTAAATCGTTTTAATATAAATCTCTATTTCTTTGCTTGATGTCTTTGTTTTATATTTCTGGCAAAGCCAATTATCAATTCTCCAGCTATCCTGGAAATTAGGTAAACATGGACAATGTTTTTTTTTTTCTTCCAGTCACGAAACTGTTAGAACACTGAAATAAGACAACTCATTCTAAATAAAATTTTGTTCAAAATTTGAATTACATTTGTGTTAAAAATGTAACGACTCCCATCGTCTACTTTTCTCATCCTCGAGTAGGTTTTTACTTTATAGCCCTATGAGAACATTGGCATACCTAGACAGAAAATGTGTATGGTTGGAGGAATTTTATAACATGTTTTCACTCTTGAGGCTCTCCTCCAGGATATTACATTGCCAGGCGTAGTCTCGGTGGAAATCCCAGAATAAAATAGACCAACTTTGGGGTCCAAGACATATCAACTTTCAATTAGAATAATACTTACATTTTTTTATTATGTTTATTATTTACTTTACACGTCTAAACAAGGGACGTTACCTGTGAATTGATATACAGTCAAACCTGTTTATAGCGACCGCCCGAGGGAAACATTACAAGTGGTCTTTGTAGACAGGTTCCTTTAGTACATGTTTAAATGAGAAACCATTTTCAAGGGAAACAAAATATGTGGTCTTTGCAGGTTTGACTGTATATCATGGTCTTGACTATAGGAACCAATGTAGTCTCTGCACAGGTTTCATCTTCCCTCATTTAATTTCGAAATCAATGTGAAATTTGTTGTTAGTACAGTACACATATGAACTTTAATTTTGTATGATGGAGTGCGTGTGTGAGTGTGTGGTCAAATAAGATTTTGTAATTTATCTGAAATTTGCTGAAATTAGTTGATTCTTTAACTGCCATATGCACTCGTTTCTACATTATGTTGCAATAGTTGCATGTAACATTTTTTTGAGAAACAAATGCTTTTTTTTCCTTCAGTTCATCATTAAATGTTTGAATCACAAAGATATATATTTATCTTGAAAATGCACTCATATCCACCTTAATCAGTTACAACAGCTGCATGTAACAATCTCGTCAAATAAACGCTCGTTTTGTTTTAATTCAACATTAAATGTTTGAATCACGAAGATAGGTCATTATCTTGAAATATATTTGTGTGTGTAGTTATCGCATCAAGATGAAAACCTATACATGTACTAATGCCAAAAAAGCACCCTCTTGATTTATTGTGATTGTCAATAAAAAAGCTATGACAGTACATGTACGATGAGAAAATTCAGTTGTCTCTTCTCTTTATTAATATTTCCATTTGTTTCCACCAATGTTGATCGGGATGAGATCCTTAAAATATATTGTTTTTAAATGAACCAAATTTCATGGTTCATGATTTTGTCATATAATTCTTGATGTCGCCATTCTGAAGTCATGAAAATAATGTAAAGTTAAACGTATAGACCAGTTCTGGTCATGCAATTGCATTGTGAAAGAAACATGGAATCTATCAGAAAAGTTTGATAATCTAGCATATAAGCAGAGATGCCAACCTCTTGACACAAAAAAACAGAGTATCCTAAAAAATCAGATTTTTGAGGGAAAAATCAGATTTTCACGATAACTCAACACTATCTTGGGCCGGTAAAATTTCAGAAAAAATGTTTTACTGGTAAGTATGGTCAAGTAAAATGTTTGCTCTTTCATTAAAAATTAAAGAGAAAATTATAAAGCAGTTTTTTGTTGGGGTTGCGGGGTTTACTTGTATATGTTTCTCTGCGATTCCGCGGTTTTTATGGGTTTAAAAAAAATATAAAAAATAATGTTTTGAGAGGTGATATCGTATCATCGTATTCCACTCTTATTATCGTACTAAATACGATATTAATCGTACTGGTTGGCATCTCTGTATAAGTATTGTTGTGTACTACAAGGTTCTGGAATCATCAAAATGATAAGAAATTTGGCCCAGCCTTGGTAAAGTTACAAGCACTGTACACGGAAAGAAGTATATGGGACTACGCAATATCTATCCAGTCTGGATAGATATAATTTACCAAATATATAAATTAGTAGGCCGTTTCCCGGCAAAACTTGTATCATCAGGTATTAGTCAAAACATAATATTTCACATGATTGGTAATAAGAGCTTCCATTTCATTTTGTAAGAGAGGGGCGTTTCCAAAACTGGTCTATACCTTTAATATCTAATTATTCATACCCTTACCAAGTTTTTGTAATTGTAAGTATGTGAAAAGTTGATTTGTCTGATTTTGTTTCTTGAGAATGTGACATATTAAAACCTATAGTACATCGTACATCAAGTCCACCTTTCATTCATGAGTTACGAAAAACAAAAACATCGAACTTACAAAGAGTATGAATAATTTAGTTGTCGACTGTACATTTCATACGATTGCAAAGACTTTTGATAGCTCAATTCCCCATTGCTTATACCATAGAAGTCATGTTTGGACTATTTTATTCATGTATGTCACATTTCAAAAGGTGATTGGCAAGGCTATGCTTGGAGATGATTTTTCTGACAGTCTTTGCAAAAGTGTGATTAATAAGACCAAAGAGATTGGCACCAATCAGTGGAAACGGTAAACGAGAGAGAGAAAGAGATAAAGTGCATGTCAAAGAAGAGGGAAAACAGCAATTAAAACAAGAATTGGAAGTGAGAGGGAGATAGATAAATACACCTGTAGTTAGTAAGAGATAGAGAAAGAGAGAAGGACATAGAGAGAGAGACAAAGAAGGTGGAGGAGGGGTAGGAAGAGCCCGAGACCCAAGGGATGTTGGATTATTTCCAGATTGTCATATTAAAGCCCCACTTCACTACTTGCTCCCTCTATAAAGAAAACAATGCCTCAGCAGTGCCTGTTGGTCCCCCATTTTCCTTATGTTAATTGAGAGCTGATTTGATCGAGATAACCACATGTCAGTGACCAGCAGAGTGGTCTAATCCCTCCTGGCCAAACTAGTGCAGAGGGGCTTAAAAGGTTTGTTCAGATATGGCGTGGTAAACCACACCCCCGCCCCCCCCCCCCCCCCAGAAAAAAACAAAAACTATCAAAGTAATATACACAACATTAATTCCTTAAATGTTCATTCTTTCTCACAACACTACACACATGAACATGTCAACGCAATTATACCAGAGCTTAAAAATGCAGCAAGAAGACTGCTTGTAAGACTCGCCAAGTCACATTGTTAATCCCAAAAAGGTGAGGTGTTTGAACTTGCCTAGGAGCCAAGATGTGAATGCGACTCGTTTTCATTCACAAGCCGCCAAAGGCCAAGTAGGGGGAGAAGCCGACTTGTTAAAACTTCCCAAGGTGCCTAATATAAATCGAGAAGACGACTTAGTCAGTTTCTAACAACTCGCCCTCTCGTCTTAAACTTCACACCTTGGCAAATTTAATAAGTCGCCTACTTGCGGCACTTTTAAGCTTCCATAATATTCCCTTTGCACTCAACTTTGTCATTGAGTAGTAGTGTTTTTGTTTTTAATGTAAATTACAAAGCCAAGGGGTCAACCAATAGCACTCATACTTGTAAAAAGGCAATTGTTGGTTAAATAAGTATCATAAAACTGGATCACAATAAATGATTATTTAGTTAATCAATCTTCTCATTTATTATGAAATTTATAATATCTTCCTCTAGATTGCCACACAATATCATTGTTTCTCGTTCTCTCCTTTCAGTCTCGTCTCTATTTTTCTCTCTCTATTACTCTCCTTCATAAGTTCATTATTGTATTACTATGGTATATGTAAATTATGTATACATTTGTAAAATATTTTGTCTTTTGTCATTTTACCTTGTAAAATCCATGTAATTCAGCACTTGGGCTGCCATGTGGAATTCTTTGAATAATTACCAAGATACAATACAATACAATTCAATTCAATACAATACAATAAACACAGCAATGAGACAACGAATCAGACGAGAAATACTATATACGATGATTCCTGTATTTATTCAGGCTTTAATTTCAGAATAAACTTATCAAAACCAAGAGTTCCTCAAGTTTTTCGTGACGACAATCAGCTTTGGTAAGTCTTCCGGTACCATGGGTTCTAGCATTGAGAGGTGTAACGAGACGAGTGTAGATGGTCCTGGTGAACTGTGCCATCGCAACCAAGATCTCCAGAAGTACTGAAAGTGCGCAAGCGAGTCCAGATATAAGTGTTGCAGAAACAGTAAGGACTGCACAAAGGACTTCGTTGAAGCATTCGGTAAGAACTGCACAAAAAGCTTTGGAGCATTCGGCGAGGTTTCCAGCGACTTTGGTTTCTTGACACAGTACGTCATTGCTGTTGAGGGTGTAAGTGACTTGTGGGTGAGTTTGAGAGTGAGTTTGAGAGGAGGAGGATGTTCTAGCGATATCTTCGGAGACGGAGAAGGTTCCTGCGTTTCCAGGATGCCTTCCTGGAACCACCTGAAGTCTGCTTGTAAAGATGTCCCTTGCCAAGACCACGACTCTTCCTGCCTGTATGCAACAAGAATAAAATAGAAATGATGCGTTAGAGAGTGGTTACAATCATGAGGAAATTGAGAGAAAAATCTGAGAACACCGATGGAATTCAGAGAAAAGGCCAAGAACATTGATGGAATTCAGAGAAAAGGCCGAGAACACTGATTTGCTTGACTGTTCACCATGTGTAGTGTTGGTAAGGAAACATGGATGGAAAGAAGGTACAGAGAAATGAGAATTTCTTTCTTGTTTTATCATCGGAAGGACTACTTTAAACTTGTTTCAGAGGGAGTACAAACTTCAACAAATGGTGAATCATTAAGTAAAACTAGATGGAATTCGACTGCGCGCAGTCGAAAATGATGCCTCCGTCATAGAGCAATTTTACAAACCGAAACGGAAGAAATTTTTCAAATTCAAGTTCAATTGTAATCCATTAACATGTTCTCAGAATATCGTGATTACAAGCAATTTCTCATATACATATATGACCCTTTGATCTTTGACCTCATGACCCTAAAATCTACTCAGTTCATTGGCTCTGCAAGATTTCCTGAGTTAAATAGTAATCCATCTATCAGTTCTAATGAGAATGCGTCCACAAGCTATTTTTGCATACATAATGAGCCCATGACCTTTGATCTTATGAACCATTCATTGGCTCTGCAAGATACATAAATGATCTAAGTTTGGCAGGAATCCATCAATCTGTTCTAATGATAATACGATCACAAGCTATTTTTGCATACATAATGAGCCGCATGACCTTGACCTTTACCTCATGACCCCAAAATCTAATCAGTTCATCAGCTCTGCAAGTAACATACATGACCTAAGTTTGGCAGGAATCCATCAATCGGTTCTTGAGATAAGGCGATCACGAGCTGTTTTTGCATACACAATGTGCGCTGTGACCTTTGACCTCGTGACCCCAAAATCGAATCAGTTCATTGGCTTTGCAAGATACATACATGACCAAAGTTTGGCAGGAATCCATCAATCGGTTCTTCAGATAACGCGATCACAAGCTGTTTTTGCATACATAATGAGCCCTGTGACCTTTGACCTCGTGACCCCAAAATCTAATCAGTTCATCAGCTCTGCAAGATACATACATGACCAAAGTTTGGCAGGAATCCATCAATCGGTTGTTCAGATAACGCGATCACAAGCTGTTTTTGCATACATAATGAGCCCTGTGACCTTTGACCTCGTGACCCAAAATGTAATCAGATTGTTTTCCTATAGTGATACACACTATCACTAAGTTTGAAGTTTAAATCTCCAGTGGTTCTTGAGATATCATGATAACAATCTCAATGTATGGAATTTCATAAGTTGACCTCTGTGACCCTTGACCTTTGACATACGTGCTCCAAAATCTAATCAGATCGTCTTCCTATGGTGATACATACTATCCTTAAGTTTGAAGTTTAAATCTCAAATGGTTCTTGAGATATCGCGCTAACAAACTCAATACAAGGAATTTCATAAGTTGACCTCTGTGACCTGTGACCTTTGACCTACGTACTCCAAAATCTAATCAGATCGTCTTCTTATGGTGTAAATACTATTCCCGAGCCTTAAGTTTAAATCTTAAATGGTTCTTGAGATATTGTGATAACGGTCAAACGGGACGTACGGACGGACAACCCGAAAACATGATGCCTCCGGCACCACCTTCGGTGGCGGAGGCATAATAATAAGAGCATCCCCACTACGATCCAACCCCCCCCCCCCCCCCAACTTTGAACCAGAAGAGGGTTAATTGAATTCATTTCGTTTTACAGCCTGTTGTTGCCCTTCTGGCTCTGAAAACTGACAATGTGGGGAGAAAACATTAGTTTACACTTCTCTGGTCCTCTTTCTAAAGCACAAGGGACACTGCCTACACCATTTCTTCTGATATGACATCACTCTATCTCAGACAATATCGTCAAGGCTCATTTTCAAATATCTTGAGATCTGACCTAGACCTATGAATATGATGAAGATTGTTGATGCCTCTAACACATAGACAAGAGGAGCGTGATGTATCTTTATTGACATCAGTGAGGTCTCACTAGTCCTTTTAATATTTGTGTTACTTTCTTTGCCTCTCTGCACCATCTCTTGTTTGCAATATGTGCAGTATTGGACAAAACAATTGGCACCACTGACGTACATGTAAGGATTGCTTTCGGCAATACAAAAACGATGGCTTTGCAAAATTACACATTTCTTGTCTTGGTCTGCTCTATGACAGCCATTTTAATACGGGTATAGATTAACCTTGCTCTGAAAACATTCAAATAATCTTGAAGCCTTTGGTCTTTCTATCGCCTGGTCAATACACTTTGAGATGAGCTGTGTGGCATACAAAAGGCCCGTCTTTATCAGCTCGACATTGCCAAATATCCCGCTATTTTAACTATCCCGGTCTTCATCAGCCCGAAGTTGCAATTAGCGGGATATTTGGTCAAAAAAATTATCCCAAGATATCTTGGGCTAGTTTGCAAAATATCCTGCTATTTGTCCGGTGCATATTTACCAGCCCGAAGACTCGCACTATGCACGAACGCTGAGCAAAATATCTCGAGCTCGAGTTTCAAGTTTCGAGGTCAAGTCTCGAGCTGATAAAGATGTGATTTGTAACTTCGGGATTATTTCCCAAATCAGAAATAGCAGGCTATTTGGCAATCTCGAGCTGATGAAGACATACCTTACGAGTACTAAACAATAAGATTTTGAAGATGACTTACTGGCTGAGGTGAGTCCACGGCATTCGCGATGTTTGTGGACTGACTTTGTGATCCATTGAGTGTCGGGGTTTCGTCTGATGGCTTTGTGCATGGGATCAATAAGGATGATCTGTCATAGAGAAAGAGAGAGCAATACGTTAACAGGATAATAATAATAATATTCTAGATTTATATATAAATTGTGCTTAAAGGCAGTCTGTACTAGTTTGGTTAGGAGGGATTAGACCACACCGCAAGGTCACTGGACAGGTGGCTATCCCATTAACTCAGCTCTCAATTAACAAAAGAAAAAGAGGACCATGGGGGACCAACAGGCACCGATTGAGGAAGTTTTCTCTATAGAGGGAGCAAGTAGCTACAAGTAGTATAGTGTGGCTTTAATACATCAACAATGTCTCTAAGCACTTTAGACGCATAGAAGTGGGCTCTAATGGGGAATTCAATACTGTTAGGGTGTTTACCAAATAACAGGTGTTGTCAATTAACAGGATTAGCCTTTGGTTTTATAACCAACAGGCCTCATGTTATCCCTTGCATAATTTGCCCTGTCATAAAACCATTATATCTCACTTTTCGCCAACCCAAAGACTCTCTGAGAGACTAGGGGTTATTCACTTTTGACAATCCCTCACATTGACATTAATTTGTTTGTAGTCTGTTATTCTGTATTTCTTACTAATTATTTCTGTAATTTCTTAGATATAGTTTCTCATATACATATTCCATATCTTTATGTGTAACAAAAACAAATGTTCATGTATTCTTGTGAATTTGGATGAATAAAAAGAATTTAATTCAATTGAATGATTGCTTTGTATATTGTTTTCTTATTTCTCTTATGGAAATAAATCAATTTAATCAAATCAATTCAATCAACCACTTCTCACCTCAAAGTATTTGTAGGTCGAGTCCTCACAGATCCAGTAGCTGTTGAGGACACGGAGGGCACCGCACCTGCGCCCGACACGCTCCTCGGCGGTGGACTGGAGAGATTTCTGGTACTTGAGCTGGTTGACTCCCTGGTTGGTGGGCTTACCGTAGGTAGCTCCCTTGGGCACGGGCCTCTTGCGTCCTCCACGGCGAAGACGGATACGGTAGATCACATATCCTAGAAGGCAAAGAAATGGACGCTTGAAAGTCACCTGAACATTTTAAAAGTGATCCAGGGGAGTGTCTCACAAGGAATAAGATTGACTTTAAGTTACACTTAACTATGTCAGGCTGTTCCTGCCACTGTTTGTGCTCACCAGAGGCATAAAAATTCTGTAGATTTGTGACCATGCTTTGTATGTCCCTTGAAAGACCGATGCCAGTAAATGGTGAGAGCAAACAGTGGCATGAACAGCCTGCCATAGTGAAGTCCAACTTAAAGTCGATCTTAGTCTTTGTGAAGCACCCTCCAGGTTCTAGCAACTATCAAATATAACATTTTACAGAATGAAAATCGGTTGCCTGTTCTGTCTCTTTTTCCTCAATGGCAAAAATTTAACATCGATCCATTATGCTAAGTCTCCTTTTCTGTTGCATGTAGCAGATATCAAGTCAAATTTCTATGATAAAAAAGACAGTTATTTTGAAAATAGCCCAGCTTGCCTTTAGAGCTTTTCCGGTGGAGAGTTGGTAAAAAAAAAGAAGGTCCCATTGGCAAATTCACAAAGGATGTTCTATTTAGATTTTAACCATGGTTTAAACTTTCACCCTGAACTAAATTTAGCGTAAAAACTTAAAGACAAGTAAATTATTGCTCGTTCAATCACTGGACGTGAACATGCCCGTGGTTAAGGTCTAGGACTTGTGACGGTTCAAACCACGTTAAAAAAAAACATTTATTGCAAATTTGGCCAAAAGAAAGAAAAAAAAGGGGGGGGGGGGGGATGGGGGCACTTTTTTTTTATTTGTTTGAATCCAGCATTGTTCTTTACTCACCCTGCTTGGCCCTGTATCCCATGCTCCTTGCTTTGTCTGGACGCATGGGTCTGGTGGCTCGGTGGATGGCTGACAGCTGACGGAACTGCCAGGTCCTGACTCGGACCAGGAACCTCATCACATCGCTCTGCTTCTTACGCCATACTTCTGACATGTACTTGTAGGCCCCCATGGTATCGTTGGTTCAGAGAGTGGACCTGTATGAAAACAAATATAAGAATTATTATTAACACTGCTTTTGATATTTAAGGACATACTTTTTTCATGTGTAATCTTCAATTTTGGAGAGTGCACCTGCATCCAAATCAAACGTATGAGTAATTATACAAGCCCCCACCCACAGTATTTTAGGTTGGGAGATAACAAATCAAAAGGGATATTTTTCCCAGTTAACCGTAAGGCTGCAACAAGTACTCAAATACTTGAATACTCAAACTGTTGACAATTACTCGAGTATGACTTCTCGTACTCATATACTCGGCCGCCATTTTTTTTTTCCCCGTTTATCCGGCATTGTCCAGGCCAACGCTTACCCGTGCACTGGAGCTAGCGCCGGTATAGTACAGTGGGTAAAAATGTTTCCAGGTCAATCACTCAGAAACTGGGACCAAATGTCCGGATTTCTGTTTTGATTAGGAGGAAAAGTAGTTTGTCATCTTTGGTTTTAAAAAAAGCATTGGTTACTGTTATTATTATTATGATTAAATCAGCACCTTCAACTGCAACTCAAAGTAAGATCGCGTGAGTTTTCGGACACGGACCTGGGATACTTTTATCGTGGTATGGTGGTGGCAAAAAACACACATGGCGTCCGAGTATTCGCCTGTAAGCCTGAGACTGAGAGTGTACTTGAGTACCTCATTACACGGTTACTCACAAGCTTAGTTGACAGTAGCGGCGCAGGTCCGATAAGGATTGTCTGCATATATAAACGAGGATATCCTTGTAAATGCACAAATTGCATCTTATAAATCGAGGATCAACCGCACTTTCGTGGACGGTCCTTATTATTGATTGGAGAGTTGGTGAAGCAAAAAACAGATTCCGCAATGATGCTCCAAGATGCATTTCTCATTGACGCAGCACAGAGACTTTCACATTATGAACGATAACTCCTCGGGAAGACGGCCAACCCGTAAAAGTAGGGGCTCTGGTCCGAGAATGATGATCGTCCGCATTAACAAAGATATCCTCGTTAATGCAGACCAATCGCGTCCTAAAAAATAAGGATCGTCTGCATTTTCGCGGACGTTTTTTTCTTCGGGGCTCTGCGCGTTCCTGATCCACGAGTTAGCAATGCGAAAAAACAGATTTTGCGCAATAAAATACACCCAGTTCACCATCTACTTTTATGGTTAGTCCATCTTCCCGAGGATTTATCGCTCCCAACGTGAAAGTCTCTGTACAAAATCGATGAAAAATGTATCGAGCAGCATCATCGCGGAATCCAATTTACACATCGCCAACATGCGGATCGGAAATAAGAATCGTCCACGAAAATGCGGACGATCCTTATTTTATAGGATGCGATTTGTCCGCGTTTACACAGATATCCTCGTTTGTGCGAACAATCCTCATCATGCTCGGATCAGCACCCCAACTGGCAAACTGTGCCCAGTCTGTGAACATTTTAATTAAAAAGGTAGATTCCCCCCAAAATAGACCTCGGTTAAGATAAAGTCAAACACAAGCCAATTTGGAGAAGTATAACCACAACATGCTGGAGGCATGGACCTCCACCATGTTCAATGCACACTCTCGCAGATCTTGGCTTTGCCGTCCATCGACTATTCTGCAGTGCACGACTTCTCAATCTCTCTTTCTCACTCACGCTCAATGACTCAGTTTGACAATGACCGTAGCTCGTTAAATTGTGACTGTCATAACTGTACCGACTGTGAATATTTATTCGACACTTCAATCTAACAGGTTTTTATAAACTTTACTCATCTGTTTTGTCAAACTCTCGAGATAATACGCGTTCATTGTTACAATTTTCCGTGATGATCACGGAGACTGTGTTATTTGCGTAGCGCAGTCTCACTACATAGTACATAACACGCATGATAACAAGTTAACGATGAAAGGTTTGACGGGGGTGGGTATAATTCATGAATCGTTTTCGAGTGAAATATGTAATAATAAATAGCAATTACTTTAACTCAATCGTACAATAATATATTAATTCTACGATCATATCTATACTTTTATTTTCAAGTAAAGGATTACGGAAATTTAGGCAGATTTCAACTGCCGTTTCCTCACCAGTTTTAGACCCTCTACTGATATTTTGGAAAGAGGCCGAGAGAGGGCGACTACTAGTCTTTATGAAAATCGTCTAACTTATGCCACAGAGGCAGAGTAAGATGTTTGAATGTTAAAATTGAACATTAAACAGTTCATCACACTACTAATGAACTGGAACAATTATAATTTTAAAAAATCTTTAACAAATAAAGCAAAAATGTCGAATACTATACTGGCAATCTCACATTTTGCAGGCAGTATGTCTGCACTTTTTCTTAATTTTGCAACGTCTTGAACCTAATCTAGTAAATATTGTTGTATACAAAAATTACGTGGCAAGTCTTTCACTTATTCAGCCAATTTATTTTATTTCTTTGGCAAGGCCTTAAAGAAATTCATCTATGTATTTCATTCTAGGAAGATTATATAGGTATGTAGATTATGAAAAATGTTACGAGTTTTTGTTTCTCTCCCATTTGATTGTAAAATGAAGTCGAAGCAAAGAAGGGGAAGTGTCTTTTGACCAGACTGGCGACTCGCGTCAGGCCAACGGAATTCGGAGAGAGCTCCCCCGCTGGAGCTGGGCGGGGAGCTCGGAGTCGGGTGGCTGAGCTGAGCTGCGTGATGCTTTTCCTGCCAGTTCCATGGCTGAATGGACTAGCCTTAAGGGCTCTCTCGAAATGTTTTTTTAATGATATTGTTCGAGAGAGCCTTAACTTGCTCCCATACCCCTGCACGGAGAGGTAGGTAAAGTAAACAACATCAAAAATGTGTCCAAAATCACACTTTCCGGGACCCGACCAATATTGGACAGTGGCCAGTACGGCAGTAGGGGCGCTGGTCCGAGAATAAGGATCGTCTTCATAAACGAGGATCGTCTTCTTTAACACGGACCGATGCGTCCTCAAAAATAAGGACCGTCTGCATTTTCGCAGACGTTTCATATTTTTGATCGGCGCATTGGCGATGCAAAAAACGGATTCTGCAATGATTTTCTTGATGCAATTTACATTGACTTTGTACAGAGACCTTCACATTATGAGCAATAAATCCTTGGGAAGACGGACAACCCATAAAAGTAGACGGACAACTAGGGTTATTTTCCCCCGGGGAATCCATTTTTGGCATCGCCAGCGGGCCGTTCTGTAACATGAAACCCCCAGAGCATCGATGAAAAAAAACGTCCTCAAAAATGCAGACGACCCTTATTTTTGAGGACGCATTTTGTCTTCGTTTATGAGGATATCCTTGTTTATGAGGACGATCCTCATTCTCGGACCAGCGCCCCTACTGGTGGCTTTGATAAATTTTGTCGTAGTTTTGGTCTTAATTAAATTACCGCCTTAATTTCAAAATCGGATCTGAAAATAACAAAATAAGAGCAATTTTCTTACCAGACCGAGACAGCTCAGCTCCCTTTTCTGAGTTTTCACGTGTACCGTGTGAATTTCACGATGTCTACACAATGGTGATGACCTCTGACTGGCACTTCGTAAATGTGCTGCTTCCGTATAATGCGCTGAATAACACTCATACAGCGCATTATACGGAAGCAGCACAATTTACCCACAATTACGGAAGTGCCAGTCAGAGGTCATCACCATTGTGTAGACATCGTGAAATTCACACGGTACACGTGAAAACTCAGAAAAGGGAGGTGAGCTGTCTCGGTCTGGTAAGAAAATTGCTCTTATTTTGTTATTTTCAGATCCGATTTTGAAATTAAGGCGGTAATTAAGACCAAAACTACGACAAAATTTATCAAAGCCACTGTCCAATATTGGTCGGGTCCCGGAAAGTGTGATTTTGGACACATTTTTGATGTTGTTTACCTACCTCTCCGTGCAGGGGTATGGGAGCAAGTTAAGGCTCTCTCGAACAATATCATTAAAAAAAAACATTTCGAGAGAGCCCTTAAGGCTAGAATGGACAAGGATAGGCCTACGGGCGCGGCGCAGCGCAGGCAGCTCCGAGCTCCGTCCGCAGTTGGTCGTCTTGGTTTTTGCTGTATAATCATGAAATTTAAAATTCGTGGTTAATTTCTTAGACTATGATATGAATGATGACTGTTATTGTTAAATGATTAACTTTTATCATGTTTAGACTAGTAGTAGTAGTAGACTATAGTATAGCTATAGACAGTTAAGTCAGTAGAAATGATCAGCTGTTCTTGATAACAATTTCAATGCCAGTGTTTTCATTGTGGACGTGGCCTTGGCGTGGGCAAATCTAGGGGGGGGGGGGGGGGGCGCAAGAAAAAGAGTCTTTTCAGCTATAAATCTACAGCGTCGTTAACGTTTTACTTAAAAAGGGTCGTTTTGCAAGCACTGATCGCACACTAAAAACCAAAAGGGTTCCTCTATTCTTTTCAGGTTCACAGGTTTTAATGTTTTCTTAAAAAAGGTTAGACCTACGGCGTAGCCCTACGGTACCTTTTTGATTTTAGGTTCACAATACGCCATTAGGGTCCATTCAGTAAAGGTACAATAAACCATTAGAATTAGGGTCCATTTCAGAGGTTGATGGACTCTGGTGGGCCGTGGGTAGCACTTGTGTATATTTATGTGAGTATCTTATTTCAGAAATATTTGATCATCTTCTTTTAGGAAATAGATGACTGTCATATCATTAGGAAACCCAAAGTTTACTTTGAATTTAAATTTAAATTTTAAGGTGAGTGTACATGTAGAATGTAGATACATATGTAGTCTACCTGTAGGTAATTGTAAATGAATATGTGCAGAAGTTGAATTTTCACCCTCACAAATTTTGCCTAAATTCTTTTTCATCGCTACAGATCTACAGGAATATTGACACAGGAGGAGAGACTGTAGAGAATTCTGATCTAAGTTGTGGGAGCATTTGAAAACTGACCATGCCTGTAATTTCAGGCTTGATCTACATCGTGTATGGGACCTTTGCTGGCCTTGTGACCGCATGCGTACTGCTGACACTAATTTCCAGGAGGCTGAGCGATCACCAGCTCAGCCTGGGTAACAACCCAACGTTTGTGAAATTCCAGAGGAAGTATTTCTTAGCGTACTTCTTAGCGCTCGCAGCGGACTGGCTGCAGGGGCCGTACCTTTATAAACTCTACAGCTACTATGGCTTCCTGGAGTCGCAGATCACGGTGCTATACGTCTGTGGATTCGCAGCTAGCGTTGTGTTTGGGAGTCTGACCAGCAGCCTGGCTGACCGCTTCGGTCGTAAGAAGCTTTGCATCACCTTCTGTATCGTGTACTCCATATCATGTTTCATGAAGCTGTCTCGGAGCTATGGGCTCTTGATCATTGGTAGGATACTGGGAGGGGTGTCCACGTCGCTTCTTTTCACAGCATTTGAGGCATGGTACGCACACGAACACCTTGAGACGCATGACTTCCCCAAGGAATGGCTCTCAGTGACCTTCTCAAAGGCAACGGTCTGGAACGGAGCTCTCGCGGTCGGTGCAGGAATCGTTGCGAACATCATCGCTGGACCTTTCGGCTGGGGTCCCGTTTCCCCTTTCCTTCTATCGATCCCGCTGCTCATCGCTTCGGGAGTGATCGTGGCTACGTCCTGGAAGGAGAACTACAGCCAGCAACGCGTCAGCTGCTCTAAGACTTGCGGTGAAGGGATGCGACACATCGTCAGTAGCCGTAGGATGATGCTCATTGGTGCAATGCAGTCGCTCTACGAGAGCGTCATGTACATCTTCATCTTCATCTGGACGCCGGTCCTTGACCCCTACGAGCTTCCGCTCGGTGTCATCTTCTCAAACTTCATGTTGTGCATCATGATCGGATCCGCCGTTTATCAAATCCTCACCACGATCAGACATTCGCCCGTTGTTCTAGTCAACGCGGCCATCATCGTGGCGCTCGTTTCAACTCTTATCTGCGTGGGTTCAACGAAACCTCTCCAGGAGCACCCCACGGTCTCGTACTTTGCGTTCCTCCTCCTGGAGCTCGCTTGCGGGATCTACTTCCCGGCCATGGGTTTCCTGCGCAGCAAGATCCTACCCGAGTCACACCGCACGGGGATCATGAACTGGTTCCGCGTGCCGCTGAACTTGATAGCTTGCATCATGCTCATGGTGCTGCACGACGAGCCAACCAAAGCTGGCACGAGACATATCTTCATTATCTGTTCAGCGTTGTTAGTCGTGGCTCTCTGTTGCGGGGTGCAGTTCAGTTCAATAACAAAGAATGACTCAACTCTCAAGGATGATGGGGGTGATAATGGCGAGATTGCGTAACCATAGTTACCACAGATTTAAACTAGCATGTGCCATACTGCAATCTTAAGATGGTGATTTGTGCTGACGTTTGAGACATTCCTGCTCTTCCACTGAAGAACACAAGACAAGCGGAAATTGCGATAAGAGATTATAAAAATAATGTCTTCTAAATTATACTGTTTTATAAATTAATTATCCTCTTATACAAGAAATGAAAGATTAACATCTACATGTATGTACTTGTACCTTGAATCACCATGGCTAGTGGCTATATTCATAAAGTTGAGCTACATATTTTGTTTGTTTTTAATTGTTCTGAAATGGGTCAGTGATCACAAAAGGTAGATTACCTGTGAATTACTACGTGTATTTCAAACTAATGTTGCTGTTAACCAATGCCGTACAAAATATTACGACATTGGTAAAATTTGATGGGTACGTAACTATCTAATTGTAAATGTAAAGGATTATGGAATTACTAAATGTCTGCCATTTTGTGGTAAAAAAAACTTATAAATTTTTTTTTTTTCTTAAATGCAATTGTAAAGTATCTGGGCCCCGTTTCATGAAACAATAACGAGATACAATAATTGTTATAAGCTACTGAAATAGTTGGTGTTGATTGGCTGTGAGCAGATTTGTTCATAGATCTGTGGCAGTTGTTAATTGATAACAAGTTTTATGAAACAGGGCCCTGTATCTTCCGGTTTAACAACTACACTGTACACATATACCTTTCACACTACAACAATTTATACCAATGATTTTGTGCTATTAACTTATTACGTACATGTAAGAAAGACCCACAGTTTGCTGTAGGGTCATTCAGTAAGAAGGAAAAAAGTGAGTTTACTAATCAATCAGATAATAATGAACTTTATAAAAAAAATCAGAGTTGTGAAGCATTAGTAGTATTAGAAGTACAGTCAAACCTGTCCACAGCGACCGTCTAAGGGAAACACAAAAAGTGGTCTCTGTAGACAAGTTCCTTTAGTACCATACATGTTTCAATGAGAAACCATTTTCAAAGGAAGCAACCGTGTTGCGTGTTGTAGACGGTGGTCTTTGTAGACAGGTGGTCACTAAAGCAGGTTTGACTGTAGTAGACTTTATTGGATAACTTGTTAGCACAGGGCTAATCTGCCACAAGGTCCATCATAGAGTGCCTATGGTATAGCTTGTAATAAAACTTGGTAAGGGTTTGAATAACATAGTTCTTGACTGTATGAAACTGCTGCATATTATAACAACAAATGTATTTTTGTTAAAAGGTAATCCAAGTTGCTGGTGTACATTTTCTTATACTTATAGTCTGCACTTGGAATATTATGAACATGTGTAATATGTTACCTAACTTTAGCTTTTTTGGTTTCATCTACATGTAAAGGTTAGAATTGCAATTGGGTCTTGGGTTATGTTTAGGGTTAGATTACATGTAGGTATACAGTAGTGTTGGTCCAGAGTTCGTCTTCTGACATTCATGACATTTATCATGCACTGGAGGTTCGAGTCCTGCGCTGAACAGACAAAAATGCCGAATGACTGTGGTGTGTATTATAGTGTGCCCCTCCCTTCTATTCACGATGCAGGCTCGGGTTCCATGGAAAACGATTTATTTCTCTGAAAGAACTTTAACTGGAGGCCCGTATGCACTTTAATTTCACTACATTTCTGACAAAGAGTAATGTGTAAAAACAAAAGGGCCCCGTTTCACAAAGCCTTTTTTCAATGACAAATGACAAAAATCAATGACAAATCTGCTGATAGCCAATCAGAAGCAAGGATTTCTGTACCGGTAGCTTATAACAAAAACTGTCATTTGTCACTGATGACAAGTTTTGTGAAATGGGGCCCTGGTAATCTCTACACAGGTCTTGGTGATTGGCTCCACAAGTAGAAGAAAATAAGAAAAGTTGAAGGTACATGTGTAGTATAAAGGTCCACTGTGGTGCAATAGCACAGGAGCATCTATCATACTTTTCAGAGGAGATTATATTTCGTTGCTGAATGTAGATTTATAATTATAAATATGAATATATATACCGTCAGATTCACGTTTTGATCTTGTTTTTATTTTTACAGACCATTTAATGACAGGCACACAAAACACACCCAAGTATCTTCTTTTCTCTCCCTTTAAACGTTAAAAATCTAGTCCATTTGCCTTTTCATCTGTATTTTCCAGTTTCTGTCTGCTCCTCTCTTTCTCTTTATCCCCTTCTGTTTCTCTTCACTATTCTTTGTCTCTCTCTCTCTCTCTCTCTCTCCCTAATCACTTTCCTCTTGCTACTCCTCTCTTTTTCCTACTCCTGTGTTCTATCTTTCAATCTCTTCCACTCCTCTCTCTCTCTCTCTCTCTCTCTCCCCCTATACACTTTTCTTTTGCTATCCACTCTCTTTTACCTACTCCTCTGTTCAACCTTTCACTCAGTCTCACTCTCTCTAACAACAGTATTATATAAAGACCAACAAAATCGGATAGAAGCTTTGTTTCAATCATATTTCATTTAATACAAGATCTGAAGAAGAAAAAAACATTTTCACCTGTCTTATTTGTATTCTGACAATTTCTGATTACATCTAAAAATGAGGTGGCATTCGATATGAATATGCAAACATATTTTTTGTTTTGTCTGATTTAAGCACTAGTAATAACAATAATAATAATGAATTGCATTTATAAAGCGCTTAATACAATGTTTCTAAGCGCTGAACAAAAAAAGGTAAACGTAAAGTAAACATATATAGCAATAATATTACATAATTCTGATAACAATTACAGATAATTAGCAACTTTGAACAAAATTGCCCCATACATTTCTATTAAACAAGAAATGCTTAAAAATTTCCTTAAATGACTCTACGGATTGGGATTGACGGATACTAATTGCTAATCTGTTTCATAATTAAGGGGCTGCAACAGCAAAAGCACGATCACCGTAACATTCGGTTTGGGGACCAGGGGTGTATTGGAAATTATGTGTTGTTGTCCGTAATGAACGTGATGGAATGATAGGTTTGAGAGGGTCGTTTAAATATGATGGAGCATACCCATGTTTAATTTTAAATACTATCAAAAGAATCTTAAACTTTACACTTTCAGAAAATACATGTAATCATGATACAGAAAACTTTCATCAGTAATCATTATTCTGGGTTTATATAGCCTAGGTCCCAATAAATCAACAATGTCTCTATAAAGCGCTGTATAGATAAATTATTTCCCCGGTTATTGGA
This sequence comes from Strongylocentrotus droebachiensis, assembly GCA_035222895.1. Taxonomy (NCBI): domain Eukaryota; kingdom Metazoa; phylum Echinodermata; class Echinoidea; order Camarodonta; family Strongylocentrotidae; genus Strongylocentrotus; species Strongylocentrotus droebachiensis. The sequence goes on from JAVYIG010007332.1 coordinate 30,293, forward strand.
TCAAGACTTGCCCGCACACAATGTGTGCTCATTCTCCACTCCCTGGGGAGCATTCCAGCCAGGTGACATTTAAGAGATGGACAATATAGCTTGGAGTTTCCCATCTGTTGGCAGTTGTACTTTCTCCATCAGACGTGTTTACCTCATCTTGACTGCTCGTGCTAATCTCAATATTGATGTGCTTTTTGTTCCTGTAAAAAAAGAAAATGCATGTTTGTAATTATACAATTATACAATATAACTAGCTGGACCCGCGGAAATCCGCGGGATTCTAGAGGGGGGCGGGGGTGTAAATAGATATATAGAGACTGTCTAAATTAAAACCACCAAGAACTTTATTTGCCATTCAGGCCATTACAAAAATATACATGTTTAGCGTCCCCGCCCGCTTCCTTTTTGGGGGCCGCCTCCTATTTATTTTTTTTTGAATTTTTTTAAAAATGTTTTTCTTTTTTTTTTTGAAAGAAAAAAAACAGCGTCCCCGCCCGCTTCCTTTTTGGGGGCGGCCTCCTATTTTTTTTTTTTTTTGAATTTTTTTTGAATTTTTTTTTTTGAATTTTGAAAGAAAAAAAACATGAAAAGCACTGCTAAAATGTATTTCTGATTTTAAAAAAGAAAAAAAAAATTGTCGGCCGCCATCTTGAAAAAGAGCCCGAATGTCAGGGAAAATGTACGGAGCGGCCATTTTGAAAGAAAAAAAAAAAAAAAAAGGGCCTCTTCCTTCCCATTTTTCGAAAAAACAGGACGCTATAGGCACGTTTTTTTTTTAATTTGGCCTTATATTAAATTTAAAAAAACAATCCAACTGTACCGGTAGTTATTCTTTAAGCCACTGGAACTGCGTAGAGTTCCGTAGTGTGGCGTACAGACTACGCAGAAATTAGGCTGCGTATTAATGGGAAAATAGTCCCTGCGTAGGTTATGCGTAGGCTGGCGTACAGGTTTGCTTATGGTTGCTTACTGCGTGGAAAGCTTTTACTGCTTTTTCGATCTGGCGTAGGGTAGCGTACTGTTGCGTAGGCATGTAGCGTAGTGTTGCGTAAAAAGGCGTACTTTCTGCGTCAAGTTTCTACGCCGAAAGTACGCGAAAAAAATTAAACATGTTGAATTGTTTTCGTTCATCTTGCGTACCCCTTTCCGTCCCTCAGCATATAGTAACGTAGGCAGGCGTAGTTGGTACGCAACACTACGCAAATCTTCGTATGGACCCCACGCCAATTAGTGACCTGCCAGTGTCACAAATAAAGTATTAAAAATATTCTCATCTGACCCTAATTAAATGCCTAAAACCCCTGAGCTTTCGGGGGTTTATAGCCCCTTGAAACCCGTGGACCCCACGCCTATATACACTCAACCCGCTGCGATCTAACTGACCCCCCCCCCCCCCATGCAAGAATGGTGCATGGTGATGCAGATTTTTTTCTGCACCCCCCCCCCAAAAAAAAAAACAATGTTACTCATTACGCAACTGATTGTTTTGCAATGCATGAAGTCACATTGATATTGAACTATTAATATGCAAAAGTACAATTCATAACCTTATTTAATGCTTTCTTGTAATTTACTGTAAATATAAGAAACAAATTTATGACACTTCGGCCCGCACGCTGTTGTGTTGACGGGTTCTTCGATGGATGGATAGACGTATGTGTAGTTGTATAGTTGTACGAATATTGGCCTGCTTGGCCCCCCATACTCTTCGACTCGAGCGCAGCTCAGCTCACTCAGTCAAAGCGCCCCGGCCGCAGCACCATGTATACTGTATAGCTTGCGACTCAACTGTCAGTCCAATGGTTTTCTCTTGAAAACTTTCCTTTAGAAAATGATAATCAAAATTCAGTATACATGTCCGTAATAATCACAAAATAAGCTTTGATTTCATACCTCCATTCACGAAAACTATATCAAAATCGCGGCAATCATGATGGAAATAGGTCTCTAAGTTTGGACGTCGACGGGAATTAGCCCCGTGTATCAGCTCTGGCTCGTGCAGCGCAGCTAGTACAAAGCAAAAACCTATAGCAAGACGCTTTACTCTCGGTGATCCCGCCCTTTGCATAGAGCATTTAATACGCAACATAATGTGAGTTGTTAGGCAGCTGTTGTGTGTCTCTTTGAGAACTGCAAAGAAATGAGTGTGATCGGCGGCATGCAGTCTATATAGAGAATATCATATAGGAAGATACCTAACACGGGGTAAGTCGTACCCATTCAGCGTGCATTTAATACGCAACTTAATGTGAGTGGATGGTCATCGGTCGTGTGTCTACGGATGTTATGTTAAATATCCATGAGGTATCTCTGTCGTCACGCATATCATGCATTATGCATGTCGCGTCTGTTTTCGCCCTGGACGTCGACACGGAGGAGGACCTCGGGCGGAGTATAGCCAATTCGCTAGAGTAGACTCTCCCGCGGACGACGGCACCGGGCACGGGTACCCCGAGGGGAGGGTTCGGGAGGAGATAGCTGCACCAACTTTGGTCGGCGATCTCATTAAAAAACAATAGAATACAAAGGCCGGCGGAGACGTCGCGCCCCCCGCGGAGCCTTAGCGTATTACTTATAGTGATAATAATAATAGTGGGCTCTTGTATCGCACTCATGTCTGTCTGGCTTGACACTCAAGGTGCTCCACAATTATTACCCTGGCTAAATGATGAGTGCAAAGTTTTTCACAATGAACTTTCTTCTTCTTTTTTCTAGCGTTGGGGGGGGGGGGGGGGGGGGGGGGTGTATGCTGTGAATATATAGCTCTTTCATTTTATCAAAAGAAGTTCATTTAAAAAGTTGCTTGTTATGGTTGTGACCATTGAGGAATGTTTCACTTTTCACCAAATTAAGGCCACACAGCAACTTTTAATCAGGTATGTAAACTCAGTAATGCCCCACAGCATGGTAAAACGGACGCTAAATGATGTTGAGGATGGTGATGAAGATAATGATGATAATGATGGTGATGATGATGGTGACGATGATGGTGACGATGATGGTGATGAAGATGACGAGATGATGATGGAGATAGTGATGATGAAGATATGATGATGATGAAGATAATAATGATGATGATGGTGATGGTGATGAAGATAATAATGATGATGATGGTGATGGTGATGATGATGATAACGATAATAACGATGAAGATGAAGATAATAATGATGATGATGGTGATGATGATGAAGATGAAGATATGATGATGATGATGATGATGATGATGTAAAAGTAATAATGAGATGATCATGGTGATGGTGATGGTGATGATGATGATAACGATAATAACGATGAAGATGAAGATAATGATGATGATGATGATGATGTTGATGATGATGATGATTACAATGACGATGATGATGATGATGAAGGTATGATGAGGATGTTGATGTAGAAATGCTAATAAGATGATTCTATGTACATACCCTTAGCATGGTGGAGAGCTTGGAGAGTGCTTCTGTGTAGGCTGGCGCCAGAGCTTCAAGATGATTGGACGAAACCGTGTGACGCTGGATGCCATCCTTACCAGCATTCTTCAACATGTGCTTGAACTCATTGACCTACAGGATAATGATAAAAAAAAAAAAAATAATAATATCATCACCATTGTCATCACCCCTACTACACCTTCACCATCAGTATCATCATCACTTTCATCACCACCACCATCTTAATCATCATCATCATCATCATCATCATCACCACCATCATCATCATCATATTCATCATCACCATCATCATAATCATTGTAATCATCATCATTGTAACCATCATCATCACCACCATCATCATCATCACCATCACCATCATAATCATCATCATCATCATCATCATCACCATCACCACCAGCATCCCCATCACCAACATAATCATCATCATCATCTTCATCATCACCACCACCATCATAATCATAATCATCAACATCACCACCACCATCATCATCATCATCATCATCAATATCATCACCATCATTATCATTGTTAATCATCACTATCATCAGCACCACTATCATCATCATCATCATCACCATCATCATCATTGTTAATCATCACTATCATCATCATCATCATCATCATCATCATCAACATCACCATCGCCACCGCCACCATCATCATCATCACTATCATCATCATCATCACTATCATCACCATCATCATCATCATCATTATCATCATCATCATCATCATCATCATCATCTTTAACACCACCATCATAAACATCAACATCACCACCACCATCATAATCATCATCATCATCATCATCATCACTATCATAATCATCATAATCATCACCACCACTATCATCATCACCACCACCACCACCACCACCATTATCATCACCACCACCATCATCATCATCATCACCACCACCAACAACAACTGTCATCATCATCATCATAACAATTACCATCCTTACTATGCGCTTGTTCCCTCTGTGTGGGGTTGGACATTTCGTGTCATTACTGGCCCTTCTCCAATGACACTTCTACTAGGCACACAACCAAACATTCCTCATCATCATCAGTCAAACAAATACCACTTGCCTCTTTCTTTCTGATGAAGGAGAATGCCGTTCCTCCCCGCCCCGCCCTAGCTGTCCGTCCGACCCTGTGGATGTACGTCTTGAGATGCGGTGGTAGATCATATGATATCACACATCTTACATTCTCAATGTCCATCCCTCGAGCCATCGCATCGGAACAGACCAGGCTAAAACAAGAACAGAGGAAATTGAGTTTAAAGTGAGGTTGCTTTATAGTACATGTGTAAAATTATCTGTTATGATGTTACTGACAAATATATATTGATAATTTTCATTATAATGATGATGAAGATGATTGTGATAATATTGGAGATGATGATGACGATGATGACCGAGGTAATAATACTGTAAGTATTTTGCTCAGTGACTTGAAACTGGTAAGGCACTATTTGTCATCACTGTTATGATGATGACATCTATCCAGTTATATGAAACTACCATAACCAGATGATTGATTTGATAAAATAGATGCATGATATAGAATTCAAATGTTAAAAAAGAAGGTTACAGTACACAATCAACAACAAAAAAAGGAATCATCAACTGTATCTAAGCCAACACAGAGAAGAATAACAAACAATAAACTTTCTGCTTGATGCAATGTAATAGTAGGATCAATAGTGTGACTTACATCTGTATTTTGCCGGCTTTGAACTGTTTAAGGATATTCTGTCTTTCAGATTGACTGAGATTAGATGAGAACTCTGCTACCTCTACGTCACCCATCAGCTTCAATAGGAGATACAACCTGAAATAAATAGTCAATATATTAGCTTTTACTATATCTCCCTCTCTCTCTCTCTTTCTTTCTCTTTCCCCCTCGCTCCCTCTCTCTCTCTTTCTCTCTCTCTCTCAATCCCTCTTGCTCTATCTCTCTCTCTAGTCTTTCCCTTCTCTCCCATCTCTCTACATCATCTCAATATATCCGATTACCTCTAATATTCCTTCAAGATTGGTCCCACATAAATAATTTACACACTGAATTCTTTCTTTCCATTATTCTCTTGCAGTTCTAACATCTATCTCTTACCAAATTTGTCCCCTCTCTCCTAAGCCACTCCTTAGCACTCGCTATTACTCATTTTAAAATGAACCCATCTCTTTTATTTGATCGATTCTCACACGATTCTCACACTCGACCTTCCCTCTTTCTTTTCCCTCCTCCTTCCTTTTCCCCCCGCAGTCATCTCTCACTCACTCACTCTCTCCCTCTCTCTCTCTCTCTCTCTTGCTCTCTATCTCTCTCTCTCTCTTGCTCTCTATCTCTCTCTCTCTCTCTCTCTCTCTCTTCTCTGCCATTGAGCTACCCTTCTCCTTTCCTCTCTCTACAGTGCTTACCTATGAGTTGTCTGTACACTGTTTGTGAAGCATAGGACTTGTTTGAAGTACAGATTGAGTAAGAAATGCTGCAAAACCAGAGGTTTCTCACCGGCTGTACATTGGACAAAGTATTCCTATAAAAAATTTAAAAAAATCATTAGCAGAATAATATACATGTGTCAAACTAAAATAAGGAAAAGATTTAAAACAACTTCTGATATGCGCAGTGATAAACTGGTTGGGTCATTCAATGTCCCAGCCATGAAACAAACTTTAAATGGTATCTCTCGAGTCTCAAAATGTATGACAGCCATAGGTGATCCGTAGCGGTCACCTATTATAACATGTGTTGTGGAACCTGTCTAGAGAGGGTACTTTCCTACAGAAGCCACTTTTATGTTTCTATTGGCTTGCCATCGCAGACAGCTTTGACAATTTTAAATTATATGAATCAAAGCTTGCTCATAGGTGATAAAGTAATTGACTATGGCCAAATACAAACTAGTTTTATGTGTAATCAAAGGGCAGGTTGGGTGGAAAAAGGGCAAATCTATATGGCACAAATACTTCTGGGTAGACTCTATTATTATCTATTATTAGATAAAGAAATGTGAGACACTTGACACTCTTCTCATTTTCCATATACTGTAGGAACAAGGCTTCTTTAATAGCATTACTGAATAGGCATCAGTTGATGTTCTTTCTTCTGTTATTGTATTTGCTATTGAACTTTGTTTTTATGTATTTCTTTGCTATTGTGAAACTCCTTTATGTTCCTTGAAATGAAATAAAGAATACAAATAAAATAGAAACCTACCGATAAACCAACAGGAGTTGTATACTTTCCAACAAAGTCAGTTCTTCCTTCATCATTCTCCTCCTCTTCCTCCTTCACTCCTTCCTTCTCTCCATCAAGATTCCAAGCTGAGATGGGAGGGGCTCTACTGCTTGTTGCCGTGGTGATGAGACGGGGTTGGAATAACCGTAACTGGGTCAGTTTCTCTGGGTTCTGTGAAAGCGTCGCTGAGAAGAGCAGCTTCTGAAGCTGTGGAGAACCAGGGGCCGGTTTCACAAAACTTGTTATCAATAAAAACTGCTAAATCCCTATGACAAATTTGCTTTCAGCCAATCAGATGACATGATTTCAGTAGCTTATAACAGTAGCTTGTAACTTGTTATTGATAACAAGTTTTATGAAACAGGGCCCAGAACAAAATATGGAAGTAGAATGGAGGAGTCCACAGGAAATAGTCATTCTGAGATGAACACATTTAAAAGTCATGACGAGGCAAGACGAAGCAAGAGTTCTAGTTGCCTCAAGCTTCCACTTGACCGACACCATAGTGTAGTGCTACCCTCCGTGTATGAATTGTATGACCTTTGATCCTTTCTGGCCGGCATGTAATCATTGTTAGCTATGACCTAATAAACGTTTCACAAAATTCTACCATATTACGACTGGTATTTATTCATTAATAACGCAACTTAGTAGTTGAAATAAAATTTGATGTTTTTAGAAATTTACTCAACTAAAGATTATGTATCTAATTTACACAAAAATTCAAAGCATCTTATATATTTCACTGACCCGCTCAATCTCTATCTAACATTGCTGAACCTTGTAGTACTTACCGGAAGTTGAAACGATGATGATCTGAAGGAAAGAAAATGATACAAAGAAAGCAACATGAAAGCTTAAAGATGTTGAGATAAATAATTAAGATACCTCACATTTGCTGTTGTGAACCATTGCAATTTAACACATGGCCCTGTTTCATAAAACTTGTTATCAATAACAGTTTATAATAATTGTTAAAGCCTACAGAAATCCTTGTATTTGATTGGCTGTAAGCAGATTTGTCATAGATCTGTACAATTGATATCGATAACAAGTTTGATGAAACAGGGCCTAATTTTTGTTTGTGTAATAAATTAATGGCAAGTAGCCATGTCCAAAAAAGAATTCCCTTATCTGTGTGTCATAAGATAGAAAAACTCGAAGCACACTGCACTTAAAAATCCCACGTGCAAAACGTTGGCGGTCTAGGCTAGTCCATTGTGTTTGATTATATTCAAAACATAACAGACTTTTCTACACTTTCAAACCTTCGGTCTGAATTTATTACAATCATTTTGTTTTTTCCTCTTTCAATTATATTTTGTTTTCAATGTTTATGCACTCCTTTAAATATATAGAAACATGCACTTGGCTTTAAAATTGTTTGATCTAAAATTTAGAATCCCCATGAGTATGAGATATATAAAGATTTACCTATTGATTGTCAATGGACCAGGCCTCTGTCTATTAGAAGTGAATGTTGGTAGGACTATTCCATTATCAGACAGAGGGGTGTAAGCTGATTTTTCAACTTGAGCAATCCAATCTTGGGAGATGTGTTCCATCAAACGATCTGCTTCATCTATGACCTGAACGCAAACAAATGAAGAGTAATTTCAAATTATTCTTTCTTCTTTCACACACCTTTTTAGGATTATGGTGGTGGTGGTGGTGGTGACGACGAGGAGGAGGACAATAATAGAAAGAGAAGACTGAGAAGTGGAGGGAGTAGAATGCAGAGGGGAAGAAAGCAGAGGAGGAAAAGCAGGTGGATGATGATGATGATGATGATGATGATGATGATGGTGATGATGATGATGATAATGATGATGATGATGACAATGACGATGATGATGATGATGATGATGATGATGTTGATGATGATGATGATGAATTCAACAGATTGCTAGGAAACATAGTATACCCTTATAAACAATCTAAAGAACTTTAAGAAAGATTTTAAACTCTGTCCAAGCAACATTATAATTGAGGATTAATGTCTTACCAAATCTCACTAGTGATTCAACTTGATTTTGAACCCAAGATATATTAGTGATGAAACCACTGGGCTACCGTTGAGTCACAATTTGCTCAATTTAGTTACAGGTCTGATAGATAATAACAAGAAATATAAACAAACCAGGAAACGAAGATGTTGTAGATTGAAGCCAGCAGTCTGACTGATGTTATCCACAAGTCTACCAGGGGTTGCCACAACGATATCAGCCAAAGAATGAAGTTCCCCATCACTAAAAAAAAAGAACCCATGAAAATAGTTGAACTAAGACAGAGGGAAAATATGTCCCTAAACCCACCTCTTAACTCCATATTTCCATTCATGAAAATGAAGTGTTCTTGAATTTTGCAGATGGTTCATGCCACAAGTGATACAATACAGACCTTTGCAATTCATGAAAGTTGTCTTGCTGTGAAAATTGATTTGTTTATTAAAGGCCCGGCTGTACTAGTTTATCTAGGAGGGATTAGACCACATAGCGTGGTCAGTGACAGGTGGCTATCTCATCAACTCAGCTCTCAATTAACATAAGAAAAAGAGGATCATGGGGCACCAATGGTCGACGATTAGGCATTGTTTTCTGTATAGAGGGAGCAAGAAGCTACAAGTAGGACAGTGGGGCTTTAAATTTGAAGCTTCTAGTTTTGCAGTGCATGTTTATACTTGTAACTGTGATTCTTTTATGCTTTTTCTTTCTTTCTTTCTAGCAAGTAGCATGTCAATTGCAAATTTGCAAAGTTTGTTACTGTTTACACCAAACTCAATGAGAATAATTTTTTTTAAACACCTAAATTCACATCCCAAACATCTTATACATGTAAAATAGATCAACTTGCTTCAGCTCACGAACAAAAACAAACAAACAAACAAACATTGTTACAAATGTAGCAAGAAACACAGTATATTAACATACATCTCTTTGACAAGTAGACTCTGTTCTTGAGCAAACTTCTTGGTCCCTCCAATCAGCACAGGCTTGAGGGGTGTGGCCTTACACAGCGTACTGATGATCTTATAGACCTGGGTCGCGAGGTCACGGGTCGGCAGGACGACGAGAGCTCGCACTCGACACACCACTCGGTTCCTCAAAGCCTATAGAGGGGAAGAATTTTGAAGACATAAATCATTGTGAATATTGTAAGCCAATTTTCCCTCAAGACATATATGTTAATTTCTAAGCCTCCCTAATTCAATGAAACGCCAAATTTACATTTGAAATTCAATATTCAGAGGTGCTGTTGAAATGGTTACACTTCAATACTGGACCTTGTCTCACTCTGTGTTTTTGCCAGTATACCAGACCATTGGTACTAATACCAAGCTAGGGGCACTTCAGAAAATGTGCCAAGGCCAAATTCTCCTCCCCCCCCCCTCCCCAACAAGGGTACTTAATATTGCAATGCATATGGCAACCTCAAAAGTTGTCATGATCCTGCTAAACAACTTTGCTGTGATGCCATAAAGACAAAATTTTGACTAATAAATGTCAATGCAACTTTCGACCTGCAAAATTGGTCCGGTCCACTCTTCCACCCCAACCCACCCCACCCTTCCTCCTTTCCCAATGCCAGGGAGAACACTGAAGGATCGAATAACAGAGCACTGTACTAGCCTAGGGGGTGTTTCACAAAGATCCTTAGTCGAACTTAACTCTAAGTTGGACTTAAACATTATGGAGAGCTATTTGTAGCCTTAAAATAAAACATTTTAAAAAGCAAAAATTTAAGTATTTTAGACTTTTCATAAATTCCACTTCAAGAACATGAATAAAATCTCCTTGATAACAGAAAATATGAATGATTTAAATCAACATTTTATTCCTTTTAAAATAACTTTTACAAAATATTTTCAAAGATACTAACGGCTTTCCATAATTTTAAAGTCCAACTTAGAGATAAGTTAAACTTAGGATCTTTGTGAAACACTCTTCTGGTCTTACCTGTATGATAGGGATAGCATAGGCTAGTGTCTTGCCACTACCCGTAGGAGCCGAGATGCAGAGGTCTCGAGGTCTGAAGCCAGCATGGCCTGTGTGTATCCCGTAACGCAAGGACTCTAGGAGAACAGGGATAACATGCTGCTGGACTGTGAGAAGATGAAGAAGTAAAGGATGAAAAGACACTACTATTTATAAATGTATAATTGAGATACCAGTAGGGTGTTTCACAAAACTTGTCATCAGTGACAAATGACAGTTTTTGTTATAAGCTACTGAAATCCTTGCTTCTGATTGGTTATCAGCAGATTTGTCACTGATTTTAATCATAAATTGAAAAAGGCTTTGTGAAACACCCTCTAGAAGTGGGAAATTGACGGAGAGACACACATTAACGACAGACAGACAGAGATGGACGGACTGATAGAAGAGACAAATAGAAAGGAAAAGAGAGAAGCAAAGGAAATACATTGTACAGAGGTCCTTGTTCATATATAGAGGGAGTGATGATAGACAGACAGACAGATAACATATACCAGTGAGAGAGAGAGAAAGAAAGAGAGAAGCAGAATATAGGCTCAAGGAGAATAGGAATGATGTGCTGCTGCACTTAACGGAAATAGGATACATTGTCAAAATTAGATTAAAAACAAGATAGAGAAGAAAAAAAGATATTTCTTGGAGGACAAAAGAATAGAGATAAAAGAATGCTCACGCAAAAGAAGAAAGAGAGATACATTAAGGGGCAACCCATCTTGATTTAGTGGGGAATAACAACTAGACACTGAAACGAATGCATGAATGATAAAAGGTTGAGCTCCCTTTCTTACAAATCACTTGATCATTATATCTAAATCTGACCTGGAAAAAATTTCTCCACTCCCATATCAGCCAATGCTGTGACTAGTCTCTCATCCAGACCCTTGACGGAGCTGACTGGTTGTAAGTCGTTAGTCAGACTCTGCTGGATGACAGAGGGTCTCGCTAGCCAATCAGGGAGGGCCCCTTGAACCTGTTGCAAAAAAAAAAGGATATTCAGGTTAGATAATAGCACTAGGGCAATAGAATAGAATAGAATCACATACAGAGAAATTTGCTGCATTCAAATCTGAATGATTTATTATGCAGTAGATGAAGTTGTTTGAATCAACAAAATTTAAACAAACTAGTAGAACCTTAGCAGAAATAACATTCAAAATGGTGAGAGCTTCATGAACCTGTTAAAAAAGTAATGTTCATTTTAGATATACAATAACAGTTTTTTAATCATATTTCTGGAATCCTTCTTGAAAATTACAAAGGAAAACAAATTTGTTTAAATATTTTTTGTTATACATAGTAATTTTCAATAAGCCTTTTACATGCTTCTTATAATTCTGAAACTAGTAATATTTACAAGTTCACAACATTAATTTTCCAGTAATTCTTGTTTTTATAAAGGAAAATAAATGATTTGATATGATTTGAAAATTTGGGCAGGCTCTAAGCCTCTAATAAGAAAATGACTACAATTACACTTCCGATATCGGGAATTAAGATAGTAATACCTTCTTTTTCTTGTGTTTCCTCTCAAAGTCACCAAGTATAACAAAGTTGTGAGGTTCCCCTTCTGATTCTTGCTTCTCCTCTTCTATCGTTCCTCCATCTTCTCCTTCCTCCTTGTCTACCTCCATTTGTTCTTCCTCCTCCTCTTCTTCTTTCCTGCTTTCATCCTCACTCACCATTTTGAGTTCTTCATCTTCGGTCGTTTGATTTTTGTCTGTCCTATCTTTCTTCCCGAGTTTCTTTCTCAATTTTTCTTTTGTCCTTTCGGTACCAGAAGGAGAAAGATCCAGCATTTCTTCATCTTTCATTTCAAGTGTTGTTTTCTTTGACGTTTCACTCATCTCATTTTCACTCACGTCCTCACTCTCTTTCACCTTCCCTTGCTCATATTTCCTCTTCCCCTTCTTCTTTTTTATCGTCACGACTGAATCCTTCGGCACGAGTCCTTGATCGATAACTCTCTGCTTCCTCTCCTTGGCGGTAAGCATCGCAGCATCCCTAGTCGCCATGGTAACATCTTCATCCCTGCTCTTATTCTCATCTTCCTTTATCATCTCTCCAACCTGAGGCGACAATGTGTCCCCTCCATCATCATCCTGCCTCACAGCATCACTGCTTTCTTGCTGTACAACCGACTTCTTCTTCTTCTTCCGTTTAACAGAATCTGTCGCAGGGGTTTGTGAAGATGACGACCCATTGTTGGCTGTTCTCCTTGGTGTTGCATGTTTGACCTTTGACCCCTGGGCAGGCGACGAGTTTTTTAGGGGTGTCTGCTTCCGTTGTTCCTCTCTTGCTTTGGCCTTGGCATTGATCTTGTCTAGGATGCTTTGCCCTGGGCTTGCTCCAGACTCCACAGGGGATTCCCCCAAATATCTGGATACATCAAATGAGAAGGGTGTGACAGCAAGAAAAGATGGGAAAGATTTATTAAAGTTTAAAAAGATGTCAACATTTTTATAATCAAATTACTTAAACCGAGTACACCAACCCCCCCCCCCCCCCCCCCCACATCCTCTGGCCTCAGACTCGAGGCCTCTCCTCCTCCTCCTCTTTTTCTTCTTCTTATTTCTTGCTTCTCTTTTTCTTCTACTTCTTCACTTCAGTTAATTATCTTCTTCCTTCGCTTCGAGCTTCTTCATCTTTTCCTTGGCTTGGGCTTGCAGTTATATTTGTTAATATAGACGGTCTAGATCTAGACCTAATATTATTTTTATTTTTTTAAAACCATTTTAAAACTAAAAGTCAAGTTTAGACTTTAGATCTAGGGTCTAGTTTCTTCTAATTAATTTTCTTCTCCCTTTTTCCTTTTTCTTCTCCCTTTTTCCTTTTTCTTCTTCCTTTTTCCTTCTTCTTCCTTTTTCCTTCTTCTTCTTCTTCTTCTTTAGTTACATTCCTAGTTATTTTGCCAATGACAAGTAATCATTCATGGAATGTCAAGGCACATGGCATGCGCACAGTGAGTAATAATGCTACACCTACACCAAAATGGGTAGGTGGGACGTGGGACTTACTATGAAACTAACACGTGCACGTGGTAAACATATATTCATTACAAAGGCAATATAATATAAATTCAACCAAAATGAATATTATCCTGTATTTCTAGATATTTTCTTACCGATTAACTGTGAATAAAGACATTATATGTTCGCTCAGCATGTAAATCTCTTCATGAAATTTCTCTAGCTGACTGATTTGACTTCCATGGGCGCAGCCATCTTGTTCGTGACGTCAAGTACTTTCATCCAATCAGAAACTGCCAAATCCCTTTTCTCGCGATCTGACAGCTGAGCCGATTGCATCATAATCAACATGAAAATTTGGGCGTACCAAAATCATGGAGAGCGGAGCTGGAGATAACAAATCGCAGAAAGGCACAATTCTGACGATCAACATTTCGTCAAGCGTATTTAGTGCTATTTTATTTTTATTAGGTGGAGTAATAAGCGCAATACTGATCACAAATCTGGGAATAGTTTTACCAACACAGAAATTTACGAGTGGGACAACAGAATTGTCGACACTCCCAAACACCGAAGTGCAGAAATTTGATTATGGCTTGCGAAATTGGCCCGTGTCACCGAAGCAGAAAGCATCAGGTAAGGATATTGTGTTTTAACGGAAATTGGCACTGGGAAATAACTGTTAGTAAGACTTAGTTTTTACTTTTAAAATAGAGTTATCAATTCAGGATCATGACTATTTTGACAAGTAAACAGAAAAATGATTTGTGCTGACTGCTGTTTTATTTTAATCTGGAGTGTTATGTTTTGTTTTAATTTATTAATTTCATTGAGTGATTGACAGGTTGAAGAATTGACTGTTGATGAAAGATATGACCTGACCTCTTCTAGGTCTAACAAAGTTAGAGTTATTACGTTAAACAGAAATAGATTTTTTTTTTCTAGATAAATTTACAGAAATGCCTGAAATATTGTGTTTTTATTAATCATATGATTCATTGATTCATTGAATGTTATTGTTATTGTTGTTGGTTTGTTAATAAAATGTTAGTGTCTGGACACAGCGCAGTGGACAGCTCGACAGCTTGTGTATCGAGGCAGTTGAAAACGGCAGTTTAAAGTAGTTTACAAGCGATATTTCATTAATCTTTTAAGACATGCGTGTATGTTGGATTAGTCTATTAATATGTAATCATGATGTTTGGTGCTATTTCATCAATATTTTCCTCTAAATCTGAAAAGCTTGTTTTTGACACCCAACCCATCATACAAGTGCCACCATATTCCACTGAAACCAATGTATCGCAAGTAACACTTGTTTTCATGAAGCCCAACCTTGGGTCCCATTTCATAAAACTTGTTATCAATAGTAGGGAGGCCAATGCCCGGGCGTAAGGCTTCTACGCCTACGATTTGTGCGCTCGTCGTCCAAGTCAGAAAATGACCAGAAGAAAAAAAAAGGGGAAAAAAAAGAAAACAAATATCTATGGAATAAAATGTATAACAAATACACAATTACACACTCCACAACATACCTATAATCACGGATCTGTAACAGTCTTTCACCCTTTGTTGACGATCTTGCAGATTTTGACGTTTTTAGGTCCAATAATTCTGTTAGCAGACGAAAAAAACGGACGCACGAGAGAAACTAGAAGGGTCCTAGAGGGCGATGAGGTTAGCTCACTAAAATCCTTCTCAATGACTGAAGGTAGAGCCTAAAAATATGGAACCAATTTAATATCAAAGAACTTTTGATAGAGATTAACATATCAGTTGTACACAAATGTCACTTTTAACAACTAGAAAATATAACGAAAAACGATCATATCTTTTTAATTGCAGATTTGTACAAACTGCACATACGAAGGTAGATAGAGTACGATGTTTTTGTCAATCTTGCGTTGGTTTGAGCCCCATAGCTAGAGCCATCTCAAATTGGGGTGGAAAACTGTGAACAGAGACATGATTGTTCGAGCCCCAAATTGAAGTTTTGCGACATCATTATATGAATATGTATGAGCTCCGGTCTCATCGCGCGCAAAACAAATTTGACGTAGTCTCACACATAGTACCTTATTCTCAGCACTAGGTCAGTGTCGTGCAGTAATGTATGAGAAGTGTAAAAAAAGACATTTCAGTAAAAAAAAAAAAAGTCTACGTGAGCAGTCTATACTCCAATTGAGAAGTGTAATGAATGCCATGATTTGAACGTGTGTGTTTTAGTGTATGATATCATCATATGGTTAGTGAGAGAGAGAGAGAGAGAGAGAGGGAGAGAAATATCTCCGTCAGTACACGTACGTCTATCAATGCAATGCGTGCAGTCCTATTGACTATGTTTGATTTCGTATTGTGTTCGCTGCAACTGTTGGATTTATCGATCGTATTGTGTTCGCTGCAACTGTTGGATTTTGCAGTGTCAGATTGATCTTTACTCATGAGGAAATAATTGGAATACATATCAAAACTAAGGTAGGCCTATTTATTTATTTCAATAATTTTCTTAATTTACAATGAGTGGTTTTCGAGCTTTCTCTTTTGACCCTCCATGCCGTGGCATGGCTAGCATGGCTCGATTGCGGCTTGCATGCAATTACCGTACCTGGACGGCCTGCAGTACTGTGTCGGTGTGTGCGACTAATTCAAGGCTAGCCGGTGATGATGAATGTACTTTCGCGCGAAGTTTTGAACTTGTTGTCCGGGCAATGACCATGATGACACGCCCATTCCCTCGGGCCTGTCTAATTCTCGACGTAATTTTTGGGACCATGAAATTGATTGTTTCAAGGCTCTTCCGTTCGGCCAAGCGTAGAAGGAAGAGAGTGCTTAAAAGCTGGATATCTCCTATTTTATGGAACTTCTGGAGTCGGCAGATGGGTGAGTTTTCTTAGTGAAAGTAAATGCTTTCTTTTAATCTTTGTTTTATTTTAAACAAATTCGTAATTAAAAAGTTAGATTTGGGCATTGGCCTCCCTATCAATAGACAATAACAAAAGCTAAGTAAAATTGTATGTCTAATCTCCTCTCAGCCAATCAAATGCCACTATTTCAGTAGCTTATTTTAGTAGCTTATAACAGTTATTGTAACTTATTATTGTTTAAACTTTACCTGATCCCCTTCTAGTTCTACTGGCCCAGATGTCATGAAAAAGAAAAAAACAAGAAAGCTCACTAGTGTTCGTGAAGTTAGTGAACTTCATCTCTAAGTTGGACTTAACAATTATAGAAAGCTGTTAGCATCTTTGAAAATATTTTGTAAAAGTTATTTTAAAAGGCATAAAATGTTGATTCAAATCATTCATATTTTCTATTATCAAGGAGATTTTATGTTCTCGATGAAAAGTGTAAAATACTTGAATTTCTGCTTTTTAATATATTTCATTTAGCTACAAATGGCTCTCCATAGTAAGTCCAACTTAGAGTTAAGTTAAATACTTATGATCTTTGCGAAACACCCCCAGGAATGCTGGTGGCTAGAGGTTGGTGTTGGTGCTTGTGAAGAAGCGTACAAAAGATGTTGTTATAATAGATTGCAGGGGGGGGGGGGGGGTACAATTCAATTGAGGGTTCTTTCCAATTAGGCTAAGGAGAGAAATATTCAGAAGATGGCTTGATGATCAGAGTCATAGAAGGTTGTATACATCCAAGAAGAGGGGAAGACCTCGTAAAGGCTTTCTAGATAATTTAATCACATAATGTGGAGCAACAGGGTATGAAATGCTGAAACAGATGGCTCAAGACCTTGGAACTTGGAGAGACACTTGATGTAGAATTCGGATTGGGTCACTGAACCTGTCATAAACTGACAGATCACTATTGATGATGATATGTAGTATTTGTCTTTTGGTACCCCTACTCTTCTCTCAGATGTTGCAGGTGAAGTACAGGCAGCAGTGCACCAGGCTTTGGATGCCCACACACAGGGCAAGAGGGAGAAGGCTCACAAGCTCTTCGAGCATGCCTTAGCGCTGGACCCTCACCATGCAGACACCCTCAACGCTTACGGAGAGTTCATCGAAGACGAGGACATTGTGAGGGCCAACCATCTGTACTCCTGTGCTCTCATCGCAAACAACTCTCATTCCAGAGCTCTTACAAACAGGTAAGTAGCGTCTCCTTAAAGGCCCACTGTACTACTCATAGCTACTTGCTCCCTCTAAAACTATGCCTAATTGGTGACAATTGTTCCCCATGATCCTCTTTTTCTTATGTTAATATAATAGACCAGTTCACGGTTAGCACATTACTGCAATGACCCCGAATATCCACAGATCTTCAAAACATGAAGAGGTCCCACTTTGTACATTTTGAAATAATCACTCCTACAGCGATGAAGGTGCTACATAAATAGCCTTTGTTTCCCCTTTTCAAAGAATACTTCCACCTGTGTATCATGGAGTGCATAAATGAATAATGATTACATAACTTTCATGAGCACGTTTCCAGTATTTCGTCTCCGTGTATTTCACAATTTGTTCTGCAATGACCTTTATCTGCTCATGCGCAGACTGCAACCGTGAACTGGCTTATTGAGAGCTGATTTGATGAGATAACCACCTGTTAGTGACCTTGCAGGGAGGTCTGTTCCCTCTGGCCAAACAAGTACAGACGGCCTTTAAAAAAACGTCAGAGAAAAGAAGATTAGATAGATGTGCGAAAACCTCTCTATATAACAGATAGAAGAATGAAGATCTCTAATTCGTAAGACTGACAAAAATTTTAAGTCAGGAGACACACTATAAGAATGACACGAATGCCATTTTTCGGGCAATAGCCTGAAATCAGGCCCTGGCAAGTTATTTTCAGACCATAGTTTAGGCTTTTTGCGTACAAAATAGCTAATTCTAGGTGATTTCCAGGCACTCTGATCACTTCTAACTGGCATCCCTGGGATGAGTAGATTGAGATGGTAGGTGGTGGTGGTGGTTAGGAAAGTAGAAAGTCATTGGCTACGGAAAACAAGAAATGGTGAGGAAGGCCTTGCCAAAACTTGGAAGGAAACACAAGAAGAAAATATGAGAGCATTTTGCCTCACCCAGACAGACGCTGAAGACCAACAGGCTTGGGGAATGGCCATAAGGGAAATGAAACTTTGAAGCATACAGCGTAAAAACACCTGCTAAATCAGTGATGATGATGAGTTCACCTACAACGGATGTGACTCCACTGATTCTGTTCAAAGGAGAACCGAATTGTAAGATAAAAACAACAACTTTCTATAACAGTGTCACTTTATGTTTTTGTTCATTTTTTTTGTGCAGGGAGAGAACATCTGCAGCAGTAGCCTACAATGGATTTGTCTCCACAATAATTTTGTTAAGATAAAAAAACGTCAACAGCTTTCTATACTGCTTTCACAAATGTTTTTTTTCATTTTTCTAATTGTGCAGGGAGAGAACATCGGCAGCCGTAGCTGAGATCGACAAGGGTATGTTTGCGAAGGTGGACGACAAGCAATTACAGATGGGTCTGCAGATCTCTGAGAACAGCCGCGCCCTTCAGCGCGCCCAGGAGGAGTTCCTCTACCTGCAGATCTACCACACCACCGCCATCGAGGGGAACACCCTCTCCTTGGAACAGATGCGTTCCATCATGGAGACCGGGTTGGCCATCGGCGGGAAGAGCATCATGGAACACAACGAGGTCCTAGGCCTGAACCTCGCTCTGCAGTTCATCAACGACACCCTCCAGCATCGCTTCGGGAAGATTACCGTCAATGACATCCTCCAGATCCACAAGCGCGTCCTTGGGCACGTCGATCCCATAACGGCGGGGAACCTCCGCACCACGCAGGTTTTCGTGGGAGGGTACATCCCGCCCCCGTCGGTGGAGGTCAACGACCTCATGGAGGATTTTGTGGACTGGATGAACTCGGAAGAAGCCGCATCCCTGCACCCGGTCGAATTCGCTGCGCTGGCGCACTATAAATTCATCTACATCCATCCCTTTATTGATGGGAATGGAAGGACGTCGCGGCTATTGATGAATCTAATCCTGCTGCGGGCGGGGTACCCACCAGTCATAGTCAAGCTCTCGCAAAGAGGGCAGTATTACGAGACCATCATCCAGGCTAATGCCGGGGATATAAGACCCTTTATCAGGTTCATCTGTAATTGCTTGGATGACATGCTGGATGCGTATCTATGGCTGACGTCAGACTCACTGGACGGCATCCCGGAGATAGAGGAGGGGAGACGCTTGGTGGAAGAGATGTGAGAGAAATACATTGGTAATTGGTTTCCAGGTTACATTGTGCAGTACTATTACTGGTCTTCAGCTCTCTCCTCTCCCTCTCTCTCTCCTATCTCTCTCTCTCACTCTCTCTCTCTCTCTCTCGCTCTCTCTCTATCTCTCTCTCTCTCCCATCTTGCTCTCTCTCTCTCTCTCTGTATCTCTCTCCTGCTTTATCTCTCTTGCTCTCTGTCTCTCTCTCGCTCTCTCTCTCAACTTACCAATTAGCCTTCTACAGATTGAGGATGAAAAACGATTTGTTTCAGGGATGTGAGAGGAGGGTAGGTTGCAAAATTTAAACTTGGTTTATTTTTATATAATGTTTAACTTTTAAATGTGCAGTACTTTTTCTCTATATCTCTATATATATTCATTTTTATATCTGTTATTTGATCTCTCTTTTTATCTCCGGTGTCTTTTTCCCTGTCTCTCTCTCTCTCTTTCTCTTTCTCTTTCTCTACCTCTATCTCCGGTGTCCTCTTTCCTCTCTCTCTTCCTCCTCTGTCTGCTGTCTCTCTATCTTTCATTCTCTCTCCATTTTCCTCATGCGGTCTGTTTTCTCTGTAAGCTTTTTAATTTAATTTATCTGAGGATTCTTATTTTGTCCTCTTTATTTTTTAAAAACTTTAAATTATCTCTTTATTTCATGTTTTTGTTTCTTCTGATTATGTTTTGATAGTATGGTGTAACAACTAACAACCCATCATCTTGCCATGTAGTCTATACTAGTGTATATGTACTAGTCATACACATTGATATGGTCCCTGTTTCACAAAACTTGTTATCAATAACGAGTTACAAGAACTGTTATAAGCTACTGAAATCGTGGCATTTGATTGGCTGAGAGAAAATTGGCATAGAAATTTAGCATTTGTTATGGATAACATGTTTTATGTAACAGGGCCCTGGTGATTAAAAATTATTTTAAAAAAGGAATCTTAGAAAGGCGAGTTTTATGGCCACATTTTCCAGGATAACTTATGTCATCAATCTTGTAGCGAAAAAATATATATAGCACTTGCACTGTTTTATTACGTTGTTTAGATGCTCAAAGATGCGGTATTCATTTGGTTTTGTGAATGTAGTCAAGAAAGAAAAACTATTATTAAATGATTATTTATCATCTGTGCCATCTCAGGAATCTTTTTAAAGTCTGTGAGCACATCAGAATGGTTAAGTGATCATTTCTAAAGAGTGCTTGTGTTTCCAGCAGATGGTTGTGTTTTATTTATCATGGTATTATATGGACCCTGTACATGTACAGGTATGTGTATTTTGGTTCTGCAATGGTTTTAGTGACAAGGAAATTAAAAGGGTTTTGGGGTGGGAAAATGTCACCTAATTTATTCTTATTCATCATATACTCTTCACTTGGCCGATTTAAGGAGTACTCACAACTATCCAAGTTCTCCATTGATATATCTCTCATATGATATACTTTAGAGTCCAATGTATACCGGTAATGATAATTGTTGCAATTTACATAGCACCTCTTCCACGGAATAGTGGATACAAATCACTTTGATGAGGCAGTGTTAGAATTAGAATATATACACATTACTAAGCAGTGATAGTGTGTATGCACGTTTTATAGTTTGGATTAGTCTATATTCCAGACTCTGTTAAATACCTGTCACATATCACCAATAATGATAACAATAAATTGGGTATGAATTCTATAGTTGCTACAGGTGATACAGATAGAGAGCTAGAAATTAAACTCTGATTGGAGTCATGATGAATGTGAATTTATTTTATGATCTACAGGTATATATTTCAGCCCTGATCCTGATCATAGATTTAATGATAAAAAATTGAACTCATCATGACTCCAACCAGTTTTATTCATCATCGATTCATGCTAATGAGTCTTGTAATAGCACAAATTTTCATAGATCCGTTGCCTATTCTGCATTTTTTTTAAAACATGATTGTATAGTTTTAGTTTTTGTGAGAATAGAAAAATCTGTTTTTGGCTGGAAGATGTCTGGGAAATATAGTTTTTTTTTAACATATACAATTATACATATGTATAAGACAAAACATAGTTCTAAGATTACTGTTTATTATGTTGATATTGATATGCGCTGCGGCACCTGTACATGAATATACAAGAAATCTATAAATTATTATCATATTTTTTTATATATTTAGGAATGTTGTATTTATCATTCACTATGTTTGAGAATGTCTATATATGGAGTTTTAAAAGGAAAATAAAAGTATTTGACATGTTGTGTGTATGCTTCCGCAAGCTTATCAAAGTTTCAGATGTTTGCTTTTTCTATGTTATTTCTTTCATGAATATGGTGAATGTACAGGAGATCCATGGGTGTGTGAGGCTAGGGGGCTAGTATGGCTGTATGTCTATGCATGTCTTGTGTTATTGAAATACTGCATTATTGGCATTCTGCTCATTACATGTATCCTTGTCATTGGTAGAAAGAGATATGACAGTACAGAGAGAGAGAGAGAGAGAGAGAGAGAGAGAGGGGGTGGGGGGGGGGGGGGGTGAGAGAGGTAGAGGTAGACAGAGATACAGACAGGCAGAGAGAGAAAGAGAGGCAGAAGTAGAGAGACGGACAGTAGACAGGCAGACAAACGGACAAAGACAGACAGTCAAATAGAGAGGGAGAGAGAGACAAATAAGTGTTAGAGGCAGAGATCAGAGTTATATGCTTTTAAAGAGTGACCAAAAACTAAAACACTTTTTAAAGGGCAGAAGAATTAATCCAAAGGTAATGAAAGAAATTCATGTAAAAGTACATTGATAAACAGCAAACATTTTTTTTTTAAAGAATGGCATAACACAAAAGGTTTGCGATCAAAAATGGCAATAGCCAATCAAGATCATTGTTACATGCATATATTGTTTGTTTGAAAGGCTGACCATTAACCAATCGGAATCACTGTTTTAAAGTTGCAATTGATCACAAACCTTGGTGTTATGGGGCCCTAGAAAGATAAATGCTGGGAATGAGAGAATACAGGAAAGCAAGAAACAGAAAATAGGATGATGAATGAGAGGGAAATTAAAGAGAAATACAAGGGAAAACATTGCACGGCAGAATCATATTCTCTCTCTCTCTCTCTATTATGTTTCTCTCTTATCCTCTATATTTCTCGTTTTCATGCCTCCTAGCCCGAAATATACCCGTTCTCTTTTGTTTCTACGGCTTCATCTCTCGTTCCATATTGACTCTTTTCTTTCTATTTCTCCTTTTATTTCTCCCCTTCTCTCCATTTTCCCTCTGTCTATACCACACCCTCTATTCTTTGCATCTCCCCTTTTACATTTTCCCTCCATCTCCCATTCATTTTTATTTACTGGGTTTACGTTTCTCTACAACACATTGCTATGTGTAAGTCATATAACTGTCTTGTCATGTTTTGTGCTGAAAGCCGGAGGACCGTACCTGCTCATAGACTTTTTCTTATAGAGTCTTGACGCCCTTCTGGCCTTCAGCACACGACACCATGTTTTTGTCTTATGTTTTATGTATTACATGTTATACCAATGGAAAACAAATTTCTGTATTATATTATGGACAATAAAATCTTGAATCTTGAATCTTGAATCTTGAATCTATGACACATTTCTCTACAACACATTTCTCTGCACACACCTCTTATTAAAGTGTACCAATCAACTGGAAATATAAAGCTCTGTATATTAATAGTTCCAAAATACAAGCTTCAAATAATACTTCTGTAAAGAGATATTGCAAGTTCAAATACACTAGAAAACAGTAGAATAGGGTATGCAAGGAAACCTTAGTCCAACAACCGTTTTATGTTATTCTTTATTTTCTTCATACTTCATAGAATGCAGGATTGAGGTTTTTTTTTTGTTTGGGGGGGGGGGGGGGGGCTCATGTTTATTCATTCTTATATTTTGAGGTGATTGGTAACATATTGAGAATGAAAGAGGCAAGTAACAATACAAGAGTCTTCACGGGTCATCATTTTGTTTAAGAAACACATATTTAATTACTGCTGTTTATTTACACCGTTACAGAGTAGCTCTGGCAAGGTTTCAATCAATCCAGTCGGCTGACCCCTCTACCTTCTATTCCTTGGGTATCAAAAACACATAATAATAATAATATAATATTGGATTCTTATATAGCGCACGTATCGACCTTACAAGGTCCTCAAGGCGCTCCAACACTACCCGGCTATGCTAGGCTGCCGCTTTCGACGCTCACAGCATTTTAAGGAATTCCTTCCTACCGGTACCCATTAAACACCTGGGTGGAGAGTGGCAAATGTAGTATTGGTGGCATTAGTGCCGCGGCGGGACTCGAACCGCGGACCTTGTGATCGACAGTCCCGTGACGTATCCACTCGACCGCAACACCTCTACATAATACAATGTGCAGTGGAACCTCAGTATAGAGAGCTCTGATATAACAAGGTATCTGTTATAACAAGGTGATTTTGCTGGCCCCAGCTCTTAATATTCTTTTTTTTAACCCTGATATAACAAGTCAATTTCCAGGGTCCCAAGGACCTTGTTATACTGAAGTTTCACTGTATTGGGTTCTCAAGAAGACTACGACACCATTTAGGTATCCACCCGATAACAGGTGATGTCCCACACAGAGTATGGACTTCACTTTTCCAGAAAGGATTACGTAATGCGCACAGGAGGAGCGATCATGGCTCATAACGGGTGTCGTCAATCACAAGGATTTGCCTTCAGTTTTATGACCAACAAAGAACCGCCTTTATATGGTAAAGTCATTATCTGACATTTCCATCACCTGATGACTTCCAAAGAGACTAGGGGGGTATTTCTTGATGGGACTACGGGTTCGCTGTGTGCAAGACTTGTACACCCATTACTGGTATTTCCACCAAGTCTGGTGTCAGCGAATTATGACATCACAATGCAGATGGAGACTGCCAACTGTCCTAGCTCTCACACTGTCAATCACTTTGTTTTCTTGTGCCTGGGATAATATGAATAGTTCTTTCTAATAAAGCGCTTTACAGATTGATTATTACCCCGGTCATCGAATTCAGGCTTACCTGCACACAATATATGCACATTTCCACTCCCTGAGGGGCATTCCAGCCAGACGTCATTTAAGCGCACACTCATCTAACCACATTACCTTTCGCATCCTACCGGGTACCCATTTAACACCTGGGTGGAGAGTGGCAAATGTAGATTAATGTCTTGCCAAAGGACATTGGTGCCGCGCAGGACTTGAACCCCGTACCTTGTGATCTGCAGTACAGTGACATATCCACTCGACCGCGACACCTCTACGATGTTTTAGCCATGCTTCAAAATATTCATGATTGCTGTCCTCTGCTTTGAATTCTTGGACATAATATTTACATATTGCAGTCGAACCTGCTTTAGTGACCACCAGTCTACAAAGATCATATTTGTTGTTTCCCTTGAAAATGGGTTCTCATGGAAACATGTACTAAAGGAACCTGTCTACAAAGACCAATGTTTGTGTTTCCCTTGGGCGATCGCAATAAACAGGTTTGACTGTACATACATGTACGGAGTTCATCTCAATTGTCCTAAAAAGTCATGGATCACTTCTTTTTCTTGTACCGCGGACGTTTAGGTTCCCGTAGGAACGGATTATCAATGACCTCTGGGTCATGCCGTCTTTTCGCTGGTGTTGATCCTCCGTCATCTTCCATGCCTTTCGGTTTCCCTTCCGCATCTCCAGAATCTCGCTTCTCCTCGCTCTCGTCCGCCGATTTCATGTCGCCCTCTAGAGTTTGGTTTTCTTCGGGTTCCTCCAGGACGTCGTGCTCTGAAGGTATGAGGGCGTCGAGGTAAGGTACGGGTGACGGGGTACAGGCTATCACTGCAGGGGAAAAAAACGAGAGATTAAATTGGCAACACGGAGTGGAATCTGTAATCACTAACTTCATTTACAAATTAGCACTTTTCTGTTTAATACATGTACTGTAGCTTTCACTAAAGCCCCACTGCAGTACTAATAGCTACATGTGCCCTCTATATAGCCAACAATGCCTAATCGGTGACCATTTGTCCCCATGATCCTCTTTTTATTATGTTAATAGAGAGCTGATTTGATGAGATAACCACCTGTCAGTGACCTTGCAGGGAGGTCTAATCCCTCCATGCCAAACTAGTGCAGATGGGCTTTAACATTAGCATTTGAACTGCAGTTACTGCTCATACATTTGCTACTTTCCAGGAGGCCACCCTTCCAGAGGGTCGGAAAGCTCCTGTAGTTTCCAGAGTGCTGTAAACTATAGGAGCATGGTCTTTACTTGCACATCACTAGTTTAATGTATATAGAAAATGTTAAACCTTTCTGTCATTGTCTGCACCTTCACCTGCTGTCACAACACATCCCATCCCGGTATAGCTTGGAAAAGCTACTGCAGGGATTATCTCATCAAGGCTCAACGTTCATACCAGTCAATACATGTATAATATCACATATTAATACAGTCAAACCTGCTTTAGTGACCACCTGTCTACAACAAGCACATTTTTTGTTTCCCTTGAAAATGGTTTGTCATTGAAACATGTACTAAAGGAACATGTCTACAAAGACCACTTTTTGTGTTTCCCTTGGGCGGTCGCTGTAGACAGGTTTGACTGTAATACTACTTCTAATAATAATAATCTGGATTTAAATAGTGCTTAATACGAATATAAGTCCTTAACAGATATTATTACCCCGGGCATCGTATTCATTCACGCACACACTGTGCACCATCTCCCCTCCCTGGGGAGCATTCCTATCATATGTTCACCGTGAGGGCACATAGCAATCATCCCCCTACAAGTCTTTCGGATGGTGAGGTTAAAGGTCGGTCCCAGACGTAAATAATCATATCTGATTGATACACGTCTGTAAAAACACACACACACCCAGGTCCCCATTTCTCTCCTGGGTATGGAGTGGCAAATGCAGATTAATACCTTGCCAAAAGACATCATCTACTTACATGGAAAGAGGTTGCTGTCACCGGGGAAGAGGGTTTGGTTATCTCCCGTCTTAGCGATGAATCTCGTCAAGGCTCTCTCGACATCACGGCGCTGTGAGGCAGCCTTCTCTCGGACTGTCTTGTAATCATTGTCTTGAGGCTTGAAGGTCTGACAGACAGAATAATAAGAATGACGATAATATGCCATCCCTGTATAGCGCATATGCCATTATGATATAACATCCCCCATGGATGAAATACAAATAACCTTATTTCCATATATTCAAATTGTTAATCGGCAACACTGCTTTTTCTTTTGCCACATGTTCCATTGATTAAAGGGCCACTCTAACCCAACTAACATAGCCTTTCAAAACATAAATACACCTCTACTTATTAATATTCCAGCCTCTGATTTTTCAGAAAATCTCTAAATTGACCAAAAAATGATAATAACCATCCATTTTCACAGTTCTCACGCTTGCTGGGTTACGCCCCTCAAAAAATGTAATACAGCTACGTGGCCATGATAAAGCATTTGACGTCAATTCGTAGGCAGTGTGAGGCATGGTAGGTTTCTTACCGGAGTCTGGATGTAGGTATGGGAGTCTGGGAATGCCGGAAGATGATCATAGATGTATGAGGGATGTTTGTTACGTTGACCTACTTGCAAGCCTGAAGGGTCAGAGGTTGGACGCAGTCTGTCCTCTGCAAAATAAGAAGGAAAATTGTTTGACGTATGACCTTTATCTTATAATGTAATGTGTACTCTGTAAAACAAAAAACATT
The DNA here is from genome assembly GCA_035222895.1 of Strongylocentrotus droebachiensis. NCBI lineage: Eukaryota > Metazoa > Echinodermata > Echinoidea > Camarodonta > Strongylocentrotidae > Strongylocentrotus > Strongylocentrotus droebachiensis. The sequence continues at coordinate 57,907 of JAVYIG010007332.1, forward strand.
CATGCATCTGCACTTTTAAATGAAAAAGAAAGTCTTGGACATCTTGCTTTTGTATTTTTTTCTTTCTTTTATTGTTTCTCTCTATCTTTCAAAGATTTCTCCTCCTCTATTTTTCACTTTCATTCTTTTTCTCTCTCTTACTCTGCTTCTATTTCTCTCCTGTTGCTCTCTTTTTCTCGGTTTCACTCTTTCTCTAACTTGTTCTCTTTTTTTTTCTTTTTCTATCTTGCTCTATATTACTCTCTTTCTCTATCTTTCTCTATCTTATTCTCTCTCTTAATCCATTTCCTTTTCTCTCACTTTCTTTGTTGTACTCTCTCTCTCTTCCCATTTCTCTCCCCTCTCTTTTTCCTATCTTACCCCCTTTCTCTTTCTCTTCTCTACTTCACCTCTCACCCCCCCCCCCCCCCCCCCCTCTACATACTGTAATACAAGTAAAAGGGCCTTACGTTTAGGAATGATGATCTTGTTTTTCCTGCGAGCGAATTGCTTGAGTTCTGAGGCATCCACTCCTGATTGAGACATCGCCATGCCGATATCAGTAACCATCGGCAACGAGCGGCAAGCAAGCTCACAGTACGATCGGCTGCTCTGCCCTAACTCTGTGATATCTGGAGGAAAAATATGAAAAAGAATTCAAGAAACTTATGAAAAATACAGTCCAAACCAATGCAAAATATTTCATAGATACTGCATGCCTTTACATATATTAAAAGTGATATTAAATCATTATTCTAGATTGCCAATATGAAATGAACATATTTTTGTAAGAGAAAACTTTAAAATATATCATTGTAAATTATCAGTCTGTTAAAGTGGCTGTGTAACAATAAAAAGAGGAAAAAAATGTATATTACATGAATATGTGGATTGGATTAAATTGCTAATCCGCATGTGACATGGCAAATGCTCCACTCCCTGTAGAGTATTACAGCCAGGCCCCATTGACATTGCACAAGCACAAACATGCTCATACAACTACTTTAATGTTTGAATCCTACCAGGTAAAATGTCTACTTCAAAAATTCAGCATTTTTTTTTATATCAATCAGTTTTTGTAAATGATGATCCAAGCAAAAAACCAATGGGATCCTGACCTCACAGAGGCAATAAAGAGGCTGGGAAAATTGCCTTGTTATTTTGAAAGCTAAATCTCCAGTAGGAGACAGTCTTTAAAATGGGAGAGTCCCCCAAATTGGCTGTGCACCTCTATACTGATGAGAGACTGTCTCTATCAAACCGACTTACAGCTTTGCATGATTTCAGCCAGAGTCTCCAGGCAGTCTTCATCTCCCGTTGTGAAGCCTGCTTCGCTACAGGTCGCTGCCACGGCAACCAACAGTGCCCTCCTGTGGGAGGCTGCTAGCTGGGAGTTGTCCGTCGACGTCATGATCCTTCTTCTTCTCCTTGAATCCTACACCACCTAAACATGAGAATTAGAGCATTATCGTGAAATGAGAAATCACAATTATCTCGGTGCAGCATGCAGTCTTGACTTTGAAGAAGTCTTCAGTGGGATGAATTGAGTTAGGATGGGGAATCACCCTTCTTCAACTTATAATTTCAAGTGGTTGAACGGATGCCCAGAGGAGTCGAACAACATTGTAAGTCAAAATTGTAATTAGATCTAGATCTACTAGACTAGAGTCTTCTTCTGAACCTTCTGAATTTGGAGTCAGCAGGGGCCAGGCTGGCAGGGCAGTATTCCGCATGTCGCTATGGCAGGTGATGCATGCTAAAGTGTGTTTCTGAAATTCACGAAATTGACCATTTGAAACAGAAAATGCAATTTCGAACGGAAAATCGCGGAAAACCCCTTTTACCTCAAAACTTTTCATTTTTCAAGAAGAAAATTGTAAAACTTACACTATTTTTACGACTCGTTATGCAGTGAAAAAATATCGGGCCTCAAATCATGGTTAATAATTCCGAATATTTAGCGATATTCGTCAGATTCTTAGAAGACCGGGCACTGCCATTTTGTTTCGCTGGACCAATAGAGATCGTGACACAAAACACGGTACAAATAACAGTCCTATTATAATACTAGGCACACACACGCCAGCAGCGGGCGCTACGTGCGGCGAGATTGTACACACGCTGTTGTACAGTTCGAAAAAGGGGCTGGCATGGCATGTGCGCCTAAAATCGATCGATCACGGACATGACAGCCAAGACTGAAATGTTTTCGTCCGCTGTTTTCGTCGACGTCGGTACTACTCAGCCTTTCTGTCAGAAATATGTCGTGTTCTGACACCATCCGCTGACTTTAGTCTGCTTGTCTAAGTTAGAATTTTAAGTTGGTAAATCTAAACATTTGATAATTTTTCGTAGATCTAGCCTAGACCCTAGGGGCCTTAGGGGTCTATATTTTCACTTGTATTTTGCATCAAGTTTATCCAGTCCCGTCCGTATGTTTTTGAGTGGTTATCAGTGGCTTGTCAAAGGTGGCGGCTTTAATAATAATACAACATTTGTACCCTACAAGTTCATGTTTAAATAAAAATCTTATGTAGGCCTAGATCTAAACAGAATTTTATTTTTTTCATGTGTACAACGTCTATGGCAAAACAGAATTTCCGTTTTTCAGCCCATCTGAAACGGAATTCCAAATTTTCTGAAACGGAAAAGGCTATTTTTGAAACGGAAAATCAGTGTCCCTACAGACTGCTGTTCGAGGGTGTTCCATGCTCGTCCAGTCTAGTAGTACTTCTTTACATAATTTCGTCAAAATAAAGAAAATGACAAGTCAAGAGACAGTCAATAGTCTATAGACTAATAATAATAAGATATTTGTATTTCGCAAATTGCAAATTGCCTCTAGACCTCTAAGCGGTTCAGAAGAAAATAGCTGATAAGTATAGGAAACAGAAATTGCATTACAAATTAGATCTAAGTTAGAGTCTAACTTAGTCTAGAGTCTAACTTTTTTGTTACATCAATTTAAATTACCAAGTCCAAGAGTCAAGATTCCTTCAAAACTAAAGTTCAAATCAAATGAAATCGTACAGAAATGGGTCTTCTCTCCCAAGAATTTATGACAGTGAGTGTAAATTCATAAACCATGAAATTTCTATAGCCAAATAATGAGACAATAAATCGTGAGATAGGATAATCATTTGTGCAATTTTTCACCACCGAACAAAACACGACACAACCATGACAACAGACAGATCCCCACATAACCAACATTAATTCAAGCGAGTGGGACCGTTATGGGAAATCGATTTCTTTTTCAGACAATTCAGAGCATCATGTGGATGAAAATCGCATGTACAACATATTTATAAGTGATACGAAGCAAGAGCTATTACATTTTGAGGAGAATAACTTACCTCATACGAAAATATTCCGATCAATCTTTCATATTTGTTGTTTTGAGTTGTGGTGAAACGGTTCGATGCGCCGAGTCTGCGAATACGTACCGTAGATCTAGTCTACGACGCAGACGGAATTTTGAACAATCACGAAGCGGTATATATTCGTGCGTATCAGGACTACTCCCTGGGCAATCACCCACCGGAAAATTACCCCCCGGAAAACTACCCCCGTAGGACAATTACCCCCCGGAAAATTACCCCCCGAAGAATTACCCCCCGAGGACAACCCCCGGGAACAACTACCCCCGAGGACAATACCCCCCCCCCCCCCCCCCCCGAGGACGTACTACCGCGCCCCGGCCCCCCCACTCAGTGTTATTTAGGGTACGCATATGCTCGTACCCTCTTTTTGAAAGCACCCCCTATCTGAGGACTGCCAACATTTCCGAACCCCCCTTTCGCGGGCTTTTCGCGGGCTTTTCCTGCCTTGGAGACCCCCCTAAATCAGGAAAAATGCTCAATGTACCCCCCTAAATTCGGAATAATTTCTCAGGAGTCCAAAGAGATGAGAGAAAAAAAGAAAAACACCCCCTTTTTAAAGAAATCTCCGGGTGAAAAGTCAAATACACCCCTTTTTTTACAATTCTCGGGCCGGACATAGTCGCACGAAAAGTACCCCTTTACCGGACATTTTGGCAACACGCATGCGGTCATTCCGACCTCTGAGTGGGGGGGCCGGGACTACCGCCGAGGACAATACCCCCGAGGACAATAACCCCCCAAGGACAAGTACCTCCCGAGGACAACTACCCCGAGGACAATTACCCCCTGAGGACAACTACCCCCCGAGGACAACTACCCCCGAAAACAATAACCCCCCCATGGAAACGACTGGGCATGGTGGCTCAGTGATCAGAGCGCCCGCCTTATGAACGGGAGAGGTCGCGGGTTCGAACCCCGGCCGAGTCATACCAAAGATTTATAACAATGGGACCTTCTGCCTTCTAGCTAGGCGCTCAGCATATTAGATTGGAGAAGGTACGTAGTAATAACCAATAACATATTATGGAAGAGCAGTTTCATAACTGAAGTGGTAATTCCCCCTGTGTATATAAAACGTTATTATTATTATTATTATTATTACCCTCGAGGACAACTATCCCCCAGGAAAACTACCCCCGAGGACAATTACCCCCCCCCTCCCCCCTTCGAGGACAACTCCCCCCCCCCCCCCGAGGAGTATAACCCCCGGAGGACAACTACCCCCGAGGAATTGTTAACACTGTGACATAATAACGCAAGCTTATCTCTAAATTGCTATTTACAGAAAATTGCATAAACCACTTTTTTTTTGGGGGGGGGGGGGTCTCGAAATTTGAAAATTTGACATTTTGTTCCGTTGGGGGGGGGGGGGGTAAGGTCACCTTTTTCAGGTCAGCCATTGGTATAATTTTTTTTTTATTATAAAAAAAAAAAAAAAAACTCAAAAGGGGGGGGGTTTCCACAAAAAACATACACAAAAAAAAAAACTCGAGGGGGGGGGGGGGTTTAACCCCAAACCCCCCCCCCCTGCGTACGCGCCTGGGCCCTCATCCATGTCATGATCCATAATTAGGGTTTTCTTCACGTTATCTATTTATTTCTGTTGTCATGCTGAAGTATAATATGTTTTCGTGTACGTTAAATTATTTTGAAATAGAAATTGCCTTCAAGTTATATGTAAGGTGCCATGTCAAAAGAAAATAAATATCCGCTCTCTGGTAATTCATCTCATTTGATTGTTTAACTCCAGCACAGTGTTTTTCAACCGGGGTGTCGCAAGAGAATGATTTGGAAAACGTTTTTTGTAAAAAAATCAAATACCAGAAAAGGTTAAAATATGTAATTACATGAGAAAATTAAGATTTGAAGATACTTAAGTGTCTTCCTTTCTCGCTCGCTGACAATATTTTGACAGCAAGGCAAATAAGGGCAACGAGAGGCCCGAATATCCTCATATTCGTGTATCAAGGTCATGACCGAATATATCACTTTTTATTTATGTACATTCGGCGGCAAGGTGCCCGCATACAGTACTTTAAATAGTTTCTAGTATGTGGATTATATACTAATTTGTTACCAGTTTGAAAATGTCTTCTCCTTTTTATTCTTAAATGTGCCCATACAGAGGCGGCGCTCCCGGGGGGGGGGGGGGGGGCAGGGGGGGGGGGGCACAGTGCCCTCCCACTTTTTTAAGTACCCTAAAAGTGCCCCTTTTTGCATAGGAAAAGTGCCCCTTTTACTTTGACAAGTGCCCCTTTTTACAGAGGAAAAGTGTCCCTTTTATTTTGAAAAGTGCCCCTATTCATTTTGAAAAGTGCCCCTTCCCCTTTCCACTTCTGATAAGTGCCCCTTTTATTTTGACACGTACCCCTTTTCCTTTGAAAAGTTCCCATTTTCCTTTGCAATAAGTGTCCATTTTCCATTCTCATAAGTGCCTTTTTTAATCTCTAATAAGTTCCCCTTTTTTCTCCTTCACTTTTGATAAGCGCCCCCTTCACCTTTGATAATTGCCCTATTCAAATCTGAGAGGTTCCCTTTTTTTGCCTTGACAAGTGCCCCTTTTCCTTTGTAAAAAGTGCCCCTTCCCCTTTTTAACTTGGATAAGCGCACCTTATATTTTCACATGTGCCCCATTTCCCTTTTAATAAGTGCCCATTTTGCTTATGATAAGTGCCCCCATTTAAAAAAGAGCCCTTTTCCCTTCTCATAAATGCCCCTTTTCCTTTTCATCTATGTAAATAGTTCCTTTTCATTCTCATAAGTGCCCCTTTTCATCCCTTGTAAATGACCCTATTCAATTCTGAGAGATACTCGTTTTACTTTGACAAGTACCCCTTCCCCTCCTAATAAGTGCTCTTTTCATCTCTTATAAATGCCTTTTATTTTGACACGTCCCCCTTTTCCTTCCCAATAAATGCTCTAATATGTGCCTCTTTTTCCTTTTAATAAGAGCCACTTCCCCTTCTCATTACCCATTTAACAATGATATGTGCCCAATCTCTTTTCTAATAAAGACCCTATCCCTTTTTCATAAATGCCCCTTTTCACTTCTTATAAATGCCCCCTATCAAAATCTAATGGGCGCCTCTTTTCCATCGACAAATGCCCATTTCCTTTTCATCCCTGGTGCATGCCTCTTTTTTTAGGTGTAAGAAGTGCCCCATTTTCACCTCTGATAATTAGCCTTTGTACTCTGACACGTGCTCCTTTTCTTTTCTAATTTCTTTTCTAACTGTCTTAACCCTTTCGATAAGTGTCCCCTTTTCCTCTCATCATCAAACGTGCCCCTAATTTCAAGCGACTAAAAGCAATTTCCCCCAAGGCTCGCTCGCTACGCTCGCTCGTAGTTATATATGTTATAATTATGTAACCTATCAAAGATCTTTTCAGTCTTCCGTTATGAGAATGTGCTTATATAACCCCATCAGGATTGGGTCATTCCTCTTTATAAGATGTATTTTTTTGCACTGCGACCTCTAAATCTAAAAAAAAATTCTCGCTCGCTTTGCTCACTCGCAAATGAATTTGTAGACCATCACACTCAACTGCAAAGATGATACGCAAAATCTTATATGATGTATAAATAAAAACAAATATTGAAATCATCCCCGATAATGTAATCACAATATTGGTGTATATACCAATGTCTAAACAATTGTATATTTTTCCTTTGAGATTTCCCTTTAAAGGTGCCCTTTTTTTCTCCAGAAAGTGCCCTTTTTTGTTGGTGCCCCCCCCCCCCACTTTGGAAATCGCTCCGCCGCCTCTGTGCCCATACGTGTGTGCATAGCACTTGACGAGAGCCAGAGCCATGCAAAATTGATAGTCTGCAAAGACTTTTGGATTTGGGAGAAACTTTTTATTTCTTAAGAGGGTATCGTGATTAACAAAAAGTTAAAATTAACGCTGCTCCAAAGAAATGTATTTCTTTGCATTTTGAAAAGCGCTGGACAATTACGTAAACTTACATCCTTCGTGGAAATTAGCAACCGCACTGGCGTTGCATAAATTATAATAAAAGGGAAATGTGTAGTAATGAGGAAGACAACGCGCTATAGTATTTGAAAGAATATGGGTTCATGCAGGAGATCGTAGCCATCTCTCAATGTGTCGGATCGTATTTTGCTATTGAATCCTGATTGTCCACGGGGGGAATTGTCATCGGGGGGAATCGTCCACTTTTCTACTTCATTATGTATGCTTATGTCACTTTGTGTAGGGTGAGGGGGGGGGGGGTAATATACTTGAATTGAAGGGAAAGTAAACCAAATTGATTGGAAATATATATATACTCTTGATATACTAAAACTAATATGAACATGGTTTTGGTTTATTATGTTTTTCTTGTTACATTACATTCATCATGTACATGTTTGTGGTTGTCCGTAGCAACATGCTCGCAAAATACAACTTAAATCTAAATTGTAAATGGTGGCAGGCATCATTTACATGAGCGCATATAAGTGTGCATTGTTGTGATTATTATTATGTTTGACACCACAAAGCCGGAGTGTGAGAGAGAAAAGAGAAAGAGAGAGTGTGTGAGAGACATAGAGAGAAAAAGAGAGAGAGAGAAAGAGAGAGTGTGTGAGAGAGAGAGTGAGAAAGAGAGAGAGAAAAGGAGAAAAGAGAAAGAGAGAGTATGAGAGAGAGAGAGAGAGAGAGAGAGAGAGAGAGAGAAAGCGAGAGTGTGGGACAGGGAGAAACAGAAAAAAAGAGTGAGAGAGAGAGTGTGTGTGAGAGAGAGAGAGAAAGAGAGAGTGTGGGAGAGACATAATATAGAGAGAGAGAACAACAAAGGTATACTAGAGAAAGAGTACGTACGGTAATTCTGTTTGGAGCCAGAAGGACGTTTAACTCGTAATACTTCAACACAGAGTTAACACACTTCTGGCTCTCAACAGACTATAGTAATGAATAAGAGGGGGTATAGTGAAAGATAAGGTGGTTTTAAGAGACAGAAAATGATCCTTTTCATTTACATTTAAAAGCACCAAGTATAACAAATAACTCTTCACGAAGCAAAAAACAGCAGTATACATTGACATATATATGAACATTATGTTACCTCTACCATTTCTTCACTTTCTTATTCCAATCTATAATTAATTTGTTCTGATTACGTAGACATTGTCAGGCCATGTTTCCTTATTCTTTCTCTCTCTCTCTCTCTCTCTCTCTGGCCCTCTCTCTATATCACACTCTCTCACCCTCACCCTCACCTTCTCTCTCCACCCTCCCTCTCTTAATCTCTCTCTCTCTCTCTCTCTTTGGTTTTCATATACCTTTTTAATAGTTCTCTTGAACTTTTGTAGACTCTGTTCACCCCTAGATCATCTGAGGTGACTTCTTCCGGATGAGGAAAGAAAGATCATGATAGATCAAAATAACAGGAAATAACACCGACCTGGTATTCGGCCTAGGCCTACATTGTGAAAATATGGGGAAAGTCACTAACCATGATCTCGCAAACAAAGTGTACTATCTTTGCTTACAGTTTTCCAAATTGTATCAACTGGTATGAACTGGTACAAGTTGAAACCAGTTGAAAACAGTAGATACCAGTTGAAATCCTTACTGATTTCAACTGGTATCAACTGGAATTCCGACCTGGGAAGTAAGCCTGCAGCAAAATGGGATACTTTGTTTGAAGATCATGGTTGGTGAATTTCCCCATATTTTCAGAATGTAGGCCTAGTCCGAATACGAGGTCGGTGTTATTTCCTGTTTTTTTTTAAATCTCTCATGATCTTTCTTTCCTCATCCGGAAGAGGTCAACTTCAGATGATCTAGGGGTGAACAGAGTCTACAAAAGTTCCAGGTACCACTAGAAACCAGTACATTCAACTGGTTTTAAATATGTAAATTGAAACAACGCTAACTGGTACCAGTTGATTTACCAGCTGAAACTTCCAGTTGATTTACCAGTTGATTTACCAGTTGATTTACCAGTTGAAAATCAGTTGAAAACAAGTTGATTATCCAGTAATCAATCACCTGATAATCATTAATCATTATTAGCATCTAGCCACCAACTTGACCATATATACGAACCTTTGCAAATACCCGACCACAATGTTCATTTGAAATAGATTACGGATGTCTTTTATGTATGTATACATATCTCGTGCATACACGTATTAAGCCAGTGGCGGATCCAGGTGGGGGGGGGGGGGGGGGGGGGGAGGGGGGGTGGTAACATACTTGAATTGAAAGGAAAGTAAACCAAATTGATTGGAAATATATATATACTCTTTATATACTAAAATGAATATGAACATGGTTTTGGTTTATTGTGTTTTTCTTGTTACATTGCATTCATCATGCTTGTTATTGGTTTTCCGTAGCAACATGCTCGCAAAATACAACTTAAATCTAAATTGTAAATGGTGGCAGACATCATTTACATGAGCGTATATAAGTGTGCATTGTTGTGATTATTATTATGTTTGACACGAGAAAGCCGGAGTGTGAGAGAGAAAAGAGAAAGAGAGAGTGTGTGAGAGACATAGAGAGAAAAAGAGAGAGAGAGAAAGAGAGAGTGTGTGAGAGAGAGAGTGAGAAAGAGAGAGAGAAAAGGAGAAAAGAGAAAGAGAGAGTATGAGAGAGAGAGAGAGAGAGAGAGAAAGCGAGAGTGTGGGACAGGGAGAAACAGAAAAAAAGAGTGAGAGAGAGAGTGTGTGTGAGAGAGAGAGAGAAAGAGAGAGTGTGGGAGAGACATAATATAGAGAGAGAGAACAACAAAGGTATACTAGAGAAAGAGTACGTACGGTAATTCTGTTTGGAGCCAGAAGGACGTTAACTCGTAATACTTCAACACAGAGTTAACACACTTCTGGCTCTCAACAGACTATAGTAATGAATAAGAGGGGGTATAGTGAAAGATAAGGTGGTTTTAAGAGACAGAAAATGATCCTTTTCATTTACATTTAAAAGCACCAAGTATAACAAATAACTCTTCACGAAGCAAAAAACAGCAGTATACATTGACATATATATGAACATTATGTTACCTCTACCATTTCTTCACTTTCTTATTCCAATCTATAATTAATTTGTTCTGATTACGTAGACATTGTCAGGCCATGTTTCCTTATTCTTTCTCTCTCTCTCTCTCTCTCTCTCTGGCCCTCTCTCTATATCACACTCTCTCACCCTCACTTTCTCTCTCCACCCTCCCTCTCTTAATCTCTCTCTCTCTCTCTCTCTTTGGTTTTCATATACCTTTTTAATAGTTCTCTTGAACTTTTGTAGACTCTGTTCACCCCTAGATCATCTGAGGTGACTTCTTCCGGATGAGGAAAGAAAGATCATGATAGATCAAAATAACAGGAAATAACACCGACCTGGTATTCGGCCTAGGCCTACATTGTGAAAATATGGGGAAAGTCACTAACCATGATCTCGCAAACAAAGTGTACTATCTTTGCTTACAGTTTTCCAAATTGTATCAACTGGTATGAACTGGTACAAGTTGAAACCAGTTGAAAACAGTAGATACCAGTTAGAAATCCTTACTGATTTCAACTGGTATCAACTGGAATTCCGACCTGGGAAGTAGGCCTGCAGCAAAATGGGATACTTTGTTTGAAGATCATGGTTGGTGAATTTCCCCATATTTTCAGAATGTAGGCCTAGTCCGAATACGAGGTCGGTGTTATTTCCTGTTTTTTAAAAATCTCTCATGATCTTTCTTTCCTCATCCGGAAGAGGTCACCTCAGATGATCTAGGGGTGAACAGAGTCTACAAAAGTTCCAGGTACCACTAGAAACCAGTACATTCAACTGGTTTTAAATATGTAAATTGAAACAACGCTAACTGGTACCAGTTGATTTACCAGTTGAAACTTCCAGTTGATTTATCAGTTGATTTACCAGTTGAAAATCAGTTGAAAACAAGTTGATTATCCAGTAATCAATCACCTGATAATCATTAATCATTATTAGCATCTAGCCACCAACTTGACCATATATACGAACCCTTGCAAATACCCGACCACAATGTTCATTTGAAATAGATTACGGATGTGTTTTATGTATGTATACATATCTCGTGCATACACGTATTAAGCCAGTGGCGGATCCAGGTGGGGGGGGGGGGGGGGGGGGGGGAGGGGGGTGGTAACATACTTGAATTGAAAGGAAAGTAAACCAAATTGATTGGAAATATATATATACTCTTTATATACTAAAATGAATATGAACATGGTTTTGGTTTATTGTGTTTTTCTTGTTACATTGCATTCATCACGCTTGTTATTGGTTGTCCGTAGCAACATGCTCGCAAAATACAACTTAAATCTAAATTGTAAATGGTGGCAGGCATCATTTACATGAGCGTATATATTATATTAAGTGTGCATTGTTGTGATTATTATTATGTTTGAAACGAGAAAGCCGGAGTGTAAGAGAGAAAAAGAGAAAGAGAGAGTGTGTAAGAGACATAGAGAGAAAGAGAGAGAGAGAGAAAGAGAGAGTGCGAGAGAGAAGGAGAGAGAGAAAAGGAGAAAATAGAAAGAGAGAGTATGAGAGAGAGAGAGAGAGAGAAAGAGAGAGAGTGTGGGACAGGAAGAAAAAGAGAAAGAGAGTGTGAGAGAGAGAGAGTGTGTGAGAGAGAGAGAGAGAGAGAGAAAGAGAAAGAGAGAGTGTGGGAGAGACATAGAGAGAGAGAGACCAACAAAGGTAAATAACTAGAGAAAGAGTACATACGGTAGTTCTGTTTGGAGCCAGAAGGACGTTAACTCATAATTATTCAACGCAGAGTTAACACACTTCTGGCTCTCAACAGACTATAGTAATGAATAAGAGACAGAAAATGATCCTTTTCATTTACATTCAAAAGCACGAAGTATTACAAATAACTCTTCACAAAGCAAAAAACAGCAGTATACATTGACATATATATTAAAATTATATTACCTCTACCATTTCTTCTCTTTCTTATTCCAATCTATAATTAATTTGTTCTGATTACGTAGACATTGTCAGGTCATATTTCCTTATTCTTTCTCTCTCTCTCTCTCTCTGACCCTCTCTCTATATCCCACTATCTCACCCTCACTTTCTCTCTCCACCCTCCCTCTCTCAATCTCTCTCTCTCTCTCTCTCTCTCTCTTTGGTTTCCATATACCTTTTTAATAGTTCTTTGGAACTTTTATAGACTCTGTTAACCCCTAGATCATCTGAGGTGACTTCTTCCGGATGAGGAAAGAAAGATCATGAGAGATCAAAATAACAGGAAATAACACCCGCCTCGTATTCGGTCTAGGCCTACATTGTGAACATATGGGGAAATTCACTAACCGTGATCTCGCAAACAAAGTGTACTATCTTTGCTGCAGGCATACTGTACTAGGCATACTATGTTCTGTAAGTCGCTGTAAGTAACAGTGTCTGCACAGTGAGACTAGGCTGAGGGCATACTGCAAGGGGCTCTTCTTAGCTGATTTAGACAATGCGCATGCGTTATGATCGATCTGAACTAAAGGTTTAGAACAAAGGTCAGAGGTAGGGGGAGGGGTAAATAAACTTTAAAACGGTAAACTTGGGGGACAGAAACTGTCACCAGGATGGAAAATACATTAACAAATCTCAGTTTAGTATTTATATGAAGGCAAAAATAATGACCCCATTGCACCGTCTATCTTAATCTATTTTGGACCTCTTGTTTTGTGTATGTTTTATTTTTTCGTTTATCAATGATTATTAATCAAGTTGCAGAGATCATTTAGCCCACTTAACAAGTGGTATTTTCATAATTTTAGTGCTCAAATTATTAATTATTCTCGCCTCGTCTCCAATGATCATTCATATTGTGTCCCTCTTCAATGAAATTTCAATTTTGCCTTTTTCTTTCCATTTTTCATTCGACGTCACTGATTTTGTTAGCATTTGCCTCCCCCGCTCTCTCACCAGACAGTAACGTTTTCAATCCAGGACCCCCTTCGATTCTACATCTTCCATAGGCTCTATTACCATCCCTCCTTTGTTTTTGTCAGGTAATAGACTTGAATTGAAGGAAAAGTACAACAAGGATTATAAATATACATACTCTTCATACACTAAAATGAAGATACACGTGGTTTTGGTTAGTTTTGTTTTTTCTTGTTTTAAGGAAGTGGTGTGAATTTCATGTTACATTACATTCATCATGTACATGTTATTGGTTGTCCGTAGCAACAGCTCGCAAAATACAACTTAAATCTTAATTGTAAATGGTGGCAGGCAGATGGCAGCCCTTACATGAGCGATAAAGTAAGTAAGTAAGTAAGTAAAGTAAAGTTTTATTTAACCATAAAATGAAACATGTACATACAAATGAGTAACATTAAACATAATGCGGTAAAGGACACCCTTAGAAGCAAATTGCTTGTGGTGGGGCCTTAAAAAGAAAAAACAAACTACACATAAATTATACAGTTTAAAAACTTTAAAATAACATGATACAAACACACATGCACGCTCACACATATACATACACACATACATTCAAAATATCCTCCTCTGCTCAAACTTGTTTACATAAATCATTAAATAATAACTGTGCATTGTTGTGTTCATTATTATGTTTGACACGAGAAAGCCGGACTGTGAGAGAGAGAGAAAAAGAGAAAAAGAGAGTGTGGGAGAGACATAGAGAGAAAAAATAGAGAGAGAGAGAGAGGTAATTCTGTTAGGAGCCAGAAGGGCGTTAACTCATATACTTCAACACAGAGTTAACACCCTTCTGGCTCTCAACAGACTATAATGATAAATAAGAGAGAGTATTGTGAAAGATAAGGTGGTTTTAAGAGAGAGAAAATGATTAGTTTCATTTACATTTAAATGCGCCAAATATTAAGAAATAACTCTTCACAGAGCAAAAAACAGCAATATACATTGACACATCATTTTATGAAAATTATGTTACTTCTACCATTTCTTCTCTTTCTTATTCCAATCTTGTATCAATTTGTTCTGACTACGTTCTGACTACTGACTAATTTGTTCTGCCAGGCAATAATTCCTTACTCTCTCTCTCCTCTCTCTCTTCCTCTCTCTTTCTGACCCTCTCTCAATATCCCCCTCTCTCATTCTCACTTTCTCTCTTTTTCTCTCCACCCTCCCTCTCTCAATCTCTCTCTCTCTCTCTCTCTCTCTCTTTTGGTTTTTATATATACCTTGTTAATATTTCTCTGGAACTTTTGTAGACTCTTTTGTACACTATGTTAACCCCTCCCGCTCTCAATCTCTCTCTCTCTCTCTCTCTCTCTCTCTTTGGTTTTCATATACCTTTTTGATAGTTCTCTGGAACTTTTGTGGACTCTGTTCACCCCTAGATCTGAGGTGACTTCTTCCGGATGAGGAAAGAAAGATCATGAGAGATCAAAATAACAGGAAATAACACCCGCCTCGTATTCGATCTAGGCCTACATTGTTAAAATATGGGAAAATTCACTAACCATGATCTCGCAAACAAAGTGTACTGTCTTTGCTGCAGGCATACTTGTACTAGGCATACTATGTTCTGTAAGTCGCTGTAAGTAACAGTGTCTGCACAGTGAGACTAGGCTGAGGGCATACTGCAAGGGGCTCTTCTTAGCTGATTTAGACAATGCGCATGCGTTATGATCGATCTGAACTAAAGGTTTAGAACAAACTTAAGGTCAGAGGTAGGGGGAGGGGTAAATAAACTTTAAAACGGTAAACTTGGGGGATAGAAACTGTCACCAGGATGGAAAATACATTAACAAATTTCAGTTCAGTATATGAAGGCAAAAATATTTTCACCGTCTATCTTAATCTAGTTTGACCTCTTGTTTTGTGTATGTTATATTTTTTCGTTTATCAATGGTTATTAATGGTTATTAATCAAGTTGCAGAGATCATTAGCCCACTTAACAAGTGGTATTTTCATAATTATAGTGCTTAAATGATCTTTCATATTGTGCCCCTCTTCAATGACATTTCAATTTTGCCTTGTTCTTTTCATTTTTGCATTCGACGCCACTGATTTCGTTAGCATTTGCCTCGCCCGCTCTCCCACCAGACAGTAACATTTTCAATCCAGGACCCCCTTCCAATTCTACATTTTCCATAGGCTCTATTACCATCCCTCCTTTGTTTTTGTTTGGTAATAGACTTGAATTGAAGGAAAAGTACAACAAGGATTATAAGTATATAAACTCTTCATATACTAAAATGAAAATACACGTGGTTTTGGTTAGTTATGTTTTTCTTGTTTTAAGAAAGTGGTGTGAATTTCATGTTACATTACATTTATCATGTACATGTTATTGGTTGTCCGTAGCAACAGCTCGCAAAATACAACTTAAATCTAAGTTGTAAATGGTGGCAGGCAGATGGCAGCCTTTACATGAGCGTATATAAATGTGCATGGTAGTGTTCGTTATTATGTTTGACACGAGAAAGCCGGAATGTGAGAAAGAGAGAAAAAGAGAAAAGAGAGTGTGGGAGAGACATATAGAGAAAGAGAGAGAGAGAAAGAGAAGAAAAAAAGGTAAATAACTAAAGAAAGAGGACATACGGTAATTCTGTTTGAAGCCAGAAGGGCGTTAACTCATAATACTTCAACACAGAGTTAACACCCTTCTGGCTCGTAACAGACATGATAAATAAGAGAGGGTATAATGAAAGATGAGGTAGTTTTAAGAGACAGAAAATGATCCTTTTCATTTACATTTAAAAGCACCAAGTATTACAAATAACTCTTCACAAAGCAAAAAACAGCAGTATACATTGACATATACATGAAAATTATGTTACCTCTACCATTTCTTCTCTTTCTTATTCCAATCTATAATTAATTTATAATTTGTTCTGATTACGTAGACTTTGTCAGGCAATATTTCCGTATTTTCTCTCTCTCTCTCTCTCTATCTATCTGACCCTACCTCTATATCCCATTCTCTCACCCTCACTTTCTCTTTCCACCCTCCCTCTCTCTCTCTCTCTCTCTTTGGTTTTCATATACGTGTTTAATAGTTCTCTGGAACTTTTGTAGACTCTGTTAACCCCTAGATCATCTGAGGAGACTTCTTCCGGATGAGGAAAGAAAGATCATGAGAGATCAAAATAACAGGAAATGACACCGACCTGGTATTCGGCCTAGGCCTACATTGTGAAAATATGGGGAAAGTCACTAACCATGATCTCGCAAACAAAGTGTGTTATACTCACTCCCAGATCTTAATCAAATGATTCGTCATTCGCGGTCACGTGTAATTCATTTACTGAGCCTATTGCACGCTTTTTCGTTAGAAAACGTGCAATATTTTCCAGTACTATTGCACGCTTTTTTAAGCGCATGTACATGACGCGCAGTAGTGCGCGTATAGGTAAGCGCCTAATAATAATGTGTGTGCATGGGCCTATTCTTGCGCGGGCCTACCTTGCGCAGGCCTTTTCTTGCGCGGCACTAGCGTAAATGGGTATAGAGTTAAGTGCGCTGAATTCTTTTTACTTCAAATAACAAGGATCTAGGTACGGAAGCCTAAAAGTGCCACCGAGATAACGAGATAATTCCTCGTCTTCTCGACTTTTTTGGTCAGAGAAGGCGAGAAGGCGTGATCCGGCATCTCGTCTTCTCGAAATTTCAAATATCTTCTTCTCACCTTCTCGGGTACGAGAAGGTGAGAAAGCGAGATTTTTTTGGGGGCCCTCGAAAATTTGAAAAATTGCCCCCCCCCCGGGCCCCCCAGGATCCGCCACTGTCCCCTGTACCATGTCTTTTTAAAAGTATTATATTTTTTTAGCTTTGATAATTATCATAATCCCCATAATCTAGCTAATATATTTTCCCCGCTCCTGTGGTGACAAAAAAAGGAAAACATAAGACACATAATAATCCCATCGTAATTTGTCCCCATTGTGGTAAATATTGCCCCACAGACCTGCCACGGCTGAGCTTATCCAGGCTATGCCACTGAGGCATTAAGTAAAACAAGCAAGCCCATTATCATAGCCATTTAAGGACTGAGACTTCTATTTGAGAAACTAGTAATTGTTTAAACGCCAATAATGTTGTTTATTTGTAGAAAGTATTTTTTTAGTAGGACGTATGAAGCTACAAATTATATAGCCTTAGCCATATCCAGGGACCCAGGCCAAAAGCTCTTTAATTTTTAATAGCCAATGAAGAGTTTCGAGATTTTCGTTTTTCAATGAATTATTATACTTTGGGATAATATAGGATTTCCCGGCCAAATTCGCGAGTTTGTCATTCAAATTAATTTGTCTTGCGTTCAAATTCGACGGTTTTAGTGCAGTCAGGTATATCTCGGGTTTATATTCCCTTTTCTAGTTTTCAAATCTATGGAATTTTCGTTAGAATCTACGTATGTTTCATTCAAATTAATGAACAATGTGCTTCTTTCGCTATTTGGTCATTCGATTTGGCGCAACACGATTTTCTGACAACGCGACGGTGTACTTCTAGCATTCTAATTCATTTGTAGCATTCAAATTAGCACTTTGTGCACTTAAATTGATGGTCAATATACATTTCTTGTTTAGTACACACTCTTTATAGCTCATTCTTTTTCTTTCAAGATTGTTTTTTCATGTGTATTTCATCATATTTAATTTTCTTGCATTTATACACTTATACTTAATAGATTTATCAGATATTCATCAGCATTTAAGTTTGATTGTTAAGAAGAAAAAACGACTTGCATCTACGGAGTTGATGGTCTCAGTATATTTGTAAATGTTCATGTAAGGAAGTTGTTTGTCTTGTTTCATTATAAATTTATCATAATTTCATCATAATTTCATTATAGAAGAAGGGTACACTATTGTGACTGGGATAGGGACTAGAGTCAACAATTTGAACATGATTCATTATTTAGCCATGTCTTTAGCCATCGATCTGCTGGCGGGCAAGTAAACTATGAAACTCTTTAAGAAAAGCAGAGGGGTGCGCTGGGTATAAGAGACGATGTGAATTACTTTTGTAAAATTCCGAGTCTGTAGTAAAAAGGGGCGATTGAGGGTACCCCCACCTTTCCCGGGTATATGAACATGTCCGTGCAGAAATGCCATATCCCTTGATTTCGCCCCTTTTTTACTTTATGTCTGACTACACCCATCTGCATTGTCCTGAAAATAAATAAATGGAATAACAGCTTAGACCCCAATGGCAAATCATGCACTTTAACTGCATTATTTAAAAATTGTAAAAGTTTGTTCCCCCTAACATTCCTAACTTGAATACAAATATTACGAATACGAATGACAGGTGTTAATTTGAATGATAACAATTACGCTTCGACAAGTGAATATTAATTTGAATGCTAGTTGAGCAGTTTCTAAATTGAATGACAGATCTATGAAACCCTTCGACCAAAATCCTAAATTAAATACAAAAACTGGAAAATTGAAAGATAATTGGCATGGCAAAGCCGATCTGCCCTAACTTAAATGCAAAGTAAATGAATTCGAATGACAAACACGCGAATTTGGCCGGGAAATCCTATAGTTAATATTGATATTAATAAACCTACCTATATTCATCCACAATCTTGATTTCCTGAAACTTTCCTAACACCGGAAACACACTTAGTTGGACCGGACCATGAACCTAGTTATTACCCGAAGAGGGGTGGGGAGGGAGGCACTTTAAAATTGTGTTTTGCTTGAAGGAATAGGGGGCTTGAACACTCTCGGACCTTGAAGGTCTTTGTGTCATGCAGCGTACACATAGGTAATGCAATCCCAATATAATTTACTGTTTGAGTTCTATAATATTTCAGATATTAAAAACCGATAGTATTTATATTTCCTACGCTTAAGTATTTATTTATACAATACTAAACAATACGTTTTTCTCTGTATTCACATTACAAGGTAAAATTCATGGAAAAACGAAAATCTTGAAACTCTTCATTGGCTGAATTTGAAGAGCTTTCTGGATGCCTCGATATTTACGGCTATATAATTTGTAAATCCACAAGTTCTACTGAAAGCTACTTTCTATATGAGATTTGGAATCTCACTTTCTCACCTTCTTGTACCCGAGAAGTCGAGAAGACGAGATTTGAAATCTCACTTTCCCACCTTCTTGTACCCGAGAAGTCGAGAAGACGAGATTTGAAATCTCACTTTCTCACCTTCTTGTACCCGAGAAGTCGAGAAGACGAGATTTGAAATCTCATTTTCTCACCTTCTCGTACCCGGGAAGTCGAGAAGACGAGATTTGGAATCTCACTTTCTCACCTTCTTGTACCCGAGAAGTCGAGAAGACGAGATTTGAAATCTCACTTTCCCACCTTCTTGTACCCGAGAAGTCGAGAAGACGAGATTTGAAATCTCACTTTCTCACCTTCTTGTACCCGAGAAGTCGAGAAGACGAGATTTGAAATCTCATTTTCTCACCTTCTCGTACCCGGGAAGTCGAGAAGACGAGATTTGGAATCTCACTTTCTCACCTTCTTGTACCCGAGAAGTCGAGAAGACGAGATTTGAAATCTCATTTTCTCACCTTCTCGTACCCGGGAAGTCGAGAAGACGAGATTTGGAATCTCACTTTCTCACCTTCTTGTACCCGAGAAGTCGAGAAGACGAGATTTGAAATCTCACTTTCCCACCTTCTTGTACCCGAGAAGTCGAGAAGACGAGATTTGGAATCTCACTTTCTCACCTTCTCGTACCCGGGAAGTCGAGAAGACGAGATTTGGAATCTCACTTTCTCACCTTCTTGTACCCGAGAAGTCGAGAAGACGAGATTTGAAATCTCATTTTCTCACCTTCTCGTACCCGGGAAGTCGAGAAGACGAGATTTGGAATCTCACTTTCTCACCTTCTTGTACCCGAGAAGTCGAGAAGACGAGATTTGAAATCTCACTTTCCCACCTTCTTGTACCCGAGAAGTCGAGAAGACGAGATTTGAAATCTCACTTTCTCACCTTCTTGTACCCGAGAAGTCGAGAAGACGAGATTTGAAATCTCATTTTCTCACCTTCTCGTACCCGGGAAGTCGAGAAGACGAGATTTGGAATCTCACTTTCTCACCTTCTTGTACCCGAGAAGTCGAGAAGACGAGATTTGGAATCTCACTTTCTCACCTTCTCGTACCCGGGAAGTCGAGAAGACGAGATTTGGAATCTCACTTTCTTACCTTCTTGTACCCGAGAAGTCGAGAAGACGAAATTTGGAATCTCACTTTCTCACCTTCTTGTACTTGAGAAGTCGAGAAGACGAGATTTGAAATCTCACTTTCTCACCTTCTTGTACCCGAGAAGTCGAGAAGACGAGATTTGAAATCTCACTTTCTTACCTTCTCGTACCCGAGAAGTCGAGAAGACGAGATTCGGAATCTCACTTTCTCACCTTCTTGTACCCGGGAAGTCGAGAAGACGAGATTTGAAATCTCACTTTCTCACCTTCTTGTACCCGAGAAGTCGAGAAGATGAGATTTGAAATCTCACTTTCCCACCTTTTTGTACCTGAGAAGTCGAGAAGACGAGATTTGAAATCTCACTTTCTCACCTTCTTGTGCCCGAGAAGTCGAGAAGACGAGATTTGGAATCTCACTTTCTCACCTTCTTGTACCCGAGAAGTCGAGAAGACGAGATTTGGAATCTCACTTTCTCACCTTCTTGTACCCGAGAAGTCGAGAAGACGAGATTTGGAATCTCACTTTCTCACCTTCTTGTACCCGAGAAGTCGAGAAGACGAGATTTGGAATCTCGCTTTCTCACCTTCTTGTACCCGAGATGTCGAGAAGACGAGATTTGGAATCTCGCTTCCTCACCTTCTTGTACTTGAGAAGTCGAGAAGACGATATTTGGAATCTCGCTTGCTCACCTTCTTGTACCCGAGAAGTCGAGAAGACGAGGTTTGAAATGTCACTTTCTCACCTTCTTGTACCCGAGAAGTCGAGAAGACGAAATTTGAAATCTCACTTTCTCACCTTCTCGTACCCGAGAAGTCGAGAAGACGAGATTTGGAATCTCACTTTCTCACCTTCTCGTACCCGAGAAGTTGAGAAGACGAGATTTGGAATCTCACTTTCTTACCTTCTCGTACCCGAGAAGTCGAGAAGACGAGATTCGGAATCTCACTTTCTCACCTTCTTGTACCCGGGAAGTCGAGAAGACGAGATTTGAAATCTCACTTTCTCACCTTCTTGTACCCGAGAAGTCGAGAAGATGAGATTTGAAATCTCACGTTCCCACCTTTTTGTACCTGAGAAGTCGAGAAGACGAGATTTGAAATCTCACTTTCTCACCTTCTTGTACCCGAGAAGTCGAGAAGACGAGATTTGGAATCTCACTTTCTCACCTTCTTGTACCCGAGAAGTCGAGAAGACGAGATTTGGAATCTCACTTTCTCACCTTCTTGTACCCGAGAAGTCGAGAAGACGAGATTTGGAATCTCACTTTCTCACCTTCTTGTACCCGAGAAGTCGAGAAGACGAGATTTGGAATCTCGCTTTCTCACCTTCTTGTACCCGAGATGTCGAGAAGACGAGATTTGGAATCTCGCTTCCTCACCTTCTTGTACTTGAGAAGTCGAGAAGACGATATTTGGAATCTCGCTTGCTCACCTTCTTGTACCCGAGAAGTCGAGAAGACGAGGTTTGAAATGTCACTTTCTCACCTTCTTGTACCCGAGAAGTCGAGAAGACGAAATTTGAAATCTCACTTTCTCACCTTCTCGTACCCGAGAAGTCGAGAAGACGAGATTTGGAATCTCACTTTCTCACCTTCTCGTACCCGAGAAGTTGAGAAGACGAGATTTGGAATCTCACTTTCTCACCTTCTTGTACCCGAGAAGTCGAGAAGACGAGATTTGGAATCTCACTTTCTCACCTTCTCGTACCCGGGAAGTTGAGAAGACGAGATTTGGAATCTCACTTTCTCACCTTCTCACCTTCTCGTACCCGAGAAGTCGAGAAGACGAGATTTGGAATCTCACTTTCTCACCTTCTTGTACCCGATAAGTCGAGAAGACGAGATTTGGAATCTCACTTTCTCACCTTCTTGTACCCGAGAAGTCGAGAAGACGAGATTTGGAATCTCGCTTTCTCACCTTCTGGTACCCAAGAAGTCAAGAAGACGAGATTTGGAATCTCGCTTCCTCACCTTCTTGTACTTGAGAAGTCGAGAAGACGAGATTTGGAATCTCACTTTCTCACCTTTTTGTACCTGAGAAGTCGAGAAGACGAGATTTGGAATCTCGCTTTCTCACCTTCTTGTACCCGAGAAGTCGAGAAGACGAGATTTGGAATCTCGCCTTTTCATCTTTTTGGACTAAAAAAGCCCGATAAGACGAGATGCCGGATTAAGCCTTCTCGCCTTCTCGGACCAAAAAAGTCGAGAAGACGAGGAATTATCTCGTCATCTCGAGGTACCACATCTCGTAGGTACCACTTGAGACCAGTTGAAAACAGTAGATACCAGTTGGAAATCTTTACTGGTTTCAACTAGTATCAACTGGAATTCCGACCTGGAAAGTAGGCCTGCAGCAAAATGGGATACTTTGTTTGCGAGATCATGGTTAGTGACTTTCCTCATATTTGTACAAAGTAGGCCTAGCCCGAATACGAGGTGGGTGTTATTTCCTGTTAGTTTGATCTCTCTTGATCTTTCTTTCCTCATCCGGTAGCAGAGGTCACCTCAGATGAACTAGGGGTTAACAGAGTGTACAAAAGTTCCAGGTACCACTTGAAACCAGTACATTCAACTGGTTTTTAAATTGAAACAATGCTAACTGGAACCAGTTGATTTACAAGTTGATTTACCAGTTGATTATCCAATAATCAATCACCTGATAATCATTAATCGTTATTAACATCTAGCCACCAACTTGACCATATATACAAACTCTTGCAATTACTCCACTACAATGATCATTTGAAATAGATTACAGATGTGTTTTATGTTTGTATACATATCTCGTGCATCCATATAGCTGGCATTAAGCCAGTGGCGGATCCAGGGGGGGGGGGGGGGGCAATTTTCGAGTGCCCAAAAAATAGTGTTCACTACCCCCCCCCCCCCCAAACTGAGCGAGAATCGGCCGGCGCGATTTTCAAATTTTAGGGAGCATTTTTTTTTGTTTTAAAGCTCACTACCCTCCCCCCCCCCCCTCCAACCCCACCCCCACCCCTTGAGCGCCAGTGAGGAGCTGGATTTCAACTGGTAAAGCAACTGGCAATCATCTACTGGTAATCATTCTCGCCTCATCTTCAATGATCTCTCATAGTGTGCCCCCTCTTCATTGACTAAAATGATAACTGCCCCTTTTACTTTGACACGTGCCCGTTTTCCTTTCTATGTGGACTTTTCCCTTGTTATAAGTGATTTTCCTTTCTATTAAGTGCTTCTTTCATTGCTAATGTATGAAAAGTTCCCTTATTTGGTTTCAAAGAATTGGATTAGTTTGTGTAGTAACATACCATAACGAATATAGGTAAAAGCCGAGCAGGCAGAAGGCATAAGTTCAACTTAGGATCTTGGTAAATATGATACAATATGATGTGGTCGTTATTGTCGTCATCATTGTTTATGTTGTCGATGCATTTTTTGTTGTTGTTGCTTATTATTAATTACCCCTCAGCAGAATACAATTTACCAGCATAAAAAAAGGAAAAAAGCTCCCTCCTTTTATATTATGACGTGAAGTATAATAAGCCTGACATTTCTTGTATTAAAATACAAAGTTCAGTGAAAACGCGTTATACCTTTGTTGCTATCCTTTTACACAGCCATACCACTTCCTTGTTGGTGCATTACATTTAACCTACTTTTAGTACTATTGTATTTTAAAGGCATCGTTAAACAATGTTAAATTTGAGATGCACGGCTCTACGTGTTATCAGTGTCTGTGATATGGTGCAATATTGAAGCCCTAAAAAAAGTGCCTCACACAAGAACAAATCTTTGAGTGACCGGTTTTACTATACTCGTTTTCCCCAATAGACTGTAGTGTCATGAAAACCGTTTGGCAAACGGTTTTCAACATGTGTAATTCCAATCATAAATATCTTGATAATCAGACAGGCGTGCGGCTTGTAATATTTATGGTGTTCCTGACTGACCTAAAGGTTTATAACTATGATTGCAGCATCAATTTATTCCAGGATTTGGTTTCAGAATCTGAGACAAAGTTACCGGATCCCTTTAAGCGTTTAATATAAAAGGTCTTTACAATGTACCCTCTGACTATCAGAAACTTTAAAAAAATGATGCAGTTGTAAGCGAAGCCTCCCCCCCTCTAGTAGCTAAACTGTGATTATTCATTTTAAAATAAGGACGCGTTCCATGAATGAATGATATTGTATGTTTGGCATGATGGACCACACATATATATTTAGTTTTGTTTAACTCCGCGAACACTGATACATCGTAAACGTCCCCTTACTAGCTATTTTGTGATTTACGAGTATAACGGAATAAATTTTCTTATTTTTTTGCTGACGAAATATATACAAATTTAGGTCACAAGGTTTAATATTCTAACAATAGTGTATAGTTTTATAAGACACATATCCACCACGCAGGTAGCTCAAGGCGCTCCAATACTAATTATGTTAGGCTATCGATTTCAGTGCATACTGTATTTTAGGAATCCCTTCCTCCCGGTACTCATTCAACACATGGTGGAGAGAGGCAAATGAAGGTAAATAGTGCCGCGGTGGGACTCGAATCGCGAACCAATTGATTCACATTCAGACGGCGTATGCACTATACCACGACACATATACAATTATAATGTATTCGTTTGTATTCGCATCAAGGGAAGTTATTTTACCCTGGTGCCATGTGACCTAAAACCGTGTGCAAAACTGGCTATACATGTTCATGAATACGCAGCATGCAATCTGATTGGTTGTTTGTAGATGCCTCATTTGCATAATGTCATGTAGCTGTTTTTTGGGGCGTCGAAAATTGACTGTCTGGTGTTAATATCTAGCACAGCGAATTTAACATTCAGTGCCGCATAATTCTTCTTCATGAGCGGTTAACAGGTCTTCCGAAGATTGAAGAAATACGTCCATCTTTCCTGCGAATGAACATTCTTGCACTGACACAATTTGTATTATTCTCATTTCATAAAGAGGAAATCGTTATAAAGGACTACTATTGATCAACATTTCTGTGTGCGTAAATCTTTGCGTTTCATACTTTACTTTGTAAAAATAGGCCTGGTAAAGTCCTTTTTAATGTCATCAATCTCAGCCAAGCTTGTATGACTGGTTGCAAATAAACCTACTGAAATACTGAACATCATAACTTTTAATAATGAAGAGAGCTGAAAGAAAACTACTTTAGCCCATTTCTCAGCTTCGTCAGGTCGACCTTCATTAGGTTCCACAATTATCAACTTCACTGGAATCCAACATCCAATCAAGTGAGTACAGGATTTAATTGCATGTAACTTAATTTGTCTCTGATATATTTTGTATATGAAGAGCTTAATTCCAAAAGGTGCTAAATGCACTTTTAACCAAAATTTAATGAATATATGCATCAAACATAATAATAACTAGAATTTAATTCGTTACGAGGATGAATAAGGTGGTCTGTCTTCAAGTCTTATGATAGATTATAATATTTACTGTATTGAGAAAGGGAGAAGTTATATAGACATGTAAACAATGATGATCATGATCATGATCATGATGATGGTGATCTTGATAGTAATGGTGATGACGATGATGATGATCATGATGATGCTGATGATCATCATCAGCAGACAATGATGACATCTGATTGAAAAAATGAGGGGACATTTAGAATAAATGACTCACTTGTGATAGCTTATTAGGGACTTTTGGATTTGCACGTTCACTAGTGGACTGCGACGTATGAGGTCACTTTTGAAGCAGTGCGCATGCGCATCGACGAGCTCATCGTTCGTAGCAGAATTCCCGAACGCGTTCGCCCTTGTTTTGCAGTCGTTCGCAAACTGTGACGATACATGTTCGTAAGCAATCTTTGTAGGCACGAAACATCGCATTAAAGTCACAAAATGGACCCAATTGACCTAGTTCTAGAACCGGAGAGTGGTGGACGCGTGAATTCTCTTCAATTAACACATTTTCGTGTCTGTAATTTCCCTTAAATCAAAATTGTTGCAGAATAATTCATAAAATGAACACATTTTATTTGTGCATCGCCAATATGTTGCAGCATAATTTTTGAGATCAGTCCCATGCACCGAATTTGGTGTGTTCAATCTTTAGCTTTTCAATCGAGTTTCGCGCTCACTAAGCGAGCGTCGTAGTTGTGTAAAATCGAAAAGGTAACGAACAACAGTCAGCGTGCCTCGTCAACCCTGCTTAAAAATATGACCGCATACGTCGCAGTCCACTTATGAACGTGCATATCGAAAAGTCCCTAATGTCTCAGCTACAACATACTCGATGCTCAGCGAAAACGAAGCTAAGACGACGGAGATATTGCTCGTGAAAGACGGGAATGTAGAATCCAGTTTTGAGAAAAAGTCATGTCCCATAGAGAATACACGCAAAATGTGAAAAATTGACATGCCTCCTTTAATCGCAAAAATACGCCATGATGCTTTCGTCAAAATGAAAATTCGTGGTAGCTGCATCTGTAGAAAATTGTCTCAGCTAAAACATATCAAAATTTGGATGAAAATTGATCAATATTTACAGAGATACAATCAATTTTCCAAAAATATGATGACGTCATAATATGCAAATAGAAATTTTGAGTTCGGAGGCCATTGTGATGACATCATGAGTTAATTGAGGTTCAAATGAGACATGAAATCATATTTCCGACTCATACTTTATCAAGATATGAAAACAAAACTGGGGTCATCTTGCATCCTAAAGAGCTACAATGGATTTTGTATAGGCATGTTTTTCCCATATATGCTATGTATTACAAGAGCTCGCACGCACGGACATTTACCTTGAACGGAGGCCATCATGATGACGTCATGAGTTAATTGGGGGTTCGAACGGACATTTACCTTGAACGGACGCTCATTTCGTTATTAATTGTCATAAAGAGATAAACATGGTATCAAATTGTTCGGAATAAAATGGGCAATACTATGATACACAAAAAAGGGCGATTCTAGGTTGCGTACGACCATTACGAACACAAACGTGCGCGCAAACGGAAAATGGAATTCTCAAATCCCACTTTGTAAGTAAAATATGAGCATGATCCCGGCATCTGATCGAAAAATAAATGGCACACTGGTGATAGCTTATTGTCTCAGCTACAACATACTCAAAGTTCAGCGTAAACAAAGATAAAATGACGGAGATATTGCTCGCGAAAGACGAGAATGTAGAATCCAGTTTTGAGAAAAAGTCATGTCCCATAGAGAATACACGCAAAATGTGAAAAATTGACATGCCTCTTTTAATCGCAAAAATACGCCCATAATACCATTGTCAAAATGAAATATCGTGGCGACTGCATTTGTAGAAAATATTCCCAGGTAAAACATATCAAAATTTGAAAGAAATTTGATCAATATTTACAGAGATACAATCAATTTTCCAAATATCTGCTGACGTCATAATATGCAAATTGAAATTTTGTGTTCGGAGGCCATTATTTGTTTGTTTGTTTGATTGATTTTATTTATGCGTTCAAAAATATACAAATTCAAAGTCAAAGTACAACATTTCGAACAATAACAAATACAATGAATACAATGTTTACAAAAGTAATTAAATAAAAAATCATGTACATTTATATCATTCGATAAACATGTACGAAGCATACAATAACATAAGAAATATGAAATATTTTCAATAAATTAGAGAGGTAATTTGGAACGCAGGAGACCACCATCGTGAGCGGTTAGGCTGGAGATGGATGGCAGCCTCGTAAAAAGAATTGGCGACATAACTCTCTTCGAAAAACTGAGTGACCAACAGGGTGCGGTGCAAGTGCAGGTGCAATGAGCAGTTGCATGATAAAGAATAAATAAGTCACGGTTTTGTTATACTAATTTAAAGAGAGGGGAGCATATGATTGTATTATTTGTCGTTTAAGTGTAGCTTTTAAGGAGTAGATGGTTGAACAAGACTTTATGTTGTGGGTTAAATCATTCCAAATGTCCGGGCCAGAATGTCTAACATATTTGTGTGTTATTGATAATTTGGGGTTTGTAAGATGGAAGTTTCCAGATATGCGAGTAGAGTATGAATGAACGGAATTATTAAACCTAAACATGTTATCAAAGGATGGTGGAAGCAGATTATTAATGTACTGAAACATAATAACTGCTACTTGAGTAGTGTTCAGATTGAAATTTTTTAGTGTTTTAAGTTTATAGAATAAAGGATCAGTGTGAGCTAAGAAATGCGAACCTGTACAAATACGTATGGGTTTCTTTTGCAGTTTGAAAATAGAATTAATTTTTGTCGAACCACAATTTGCCCATACACTATTACAATATGTTATATACGGGAGAACTAGCGAATTATATAGTAGGAATAAGGTTGCATGGGGTAGAAGAAACTTTAACTTGGAGATTATTCCAATACTTTTGGAAATGCACATTGTAACTTGGTGTAAATGATCATTCCAAGTCAAGGCTTCATCTATAAGAACACCCAAAAACTTGGAATTAGTTTTCTTCTCTAGTAGCATACCATCGATTTTAATATGTATAGGTGTTTCTGTATTATGAGAATGATGTTTAAAATACATGAAATGAGTATTTTTTGTATTAAGTGAAAGTTTATTGGATTTAAACCAATCTGATACTTTGTTAATTTCATAATTCAAAGTATTGTTTAACGAATTAAGGTCTTTATGGGAATAAAAGATATTTGTATCATCGGCAAATAAGATAAAAGAAAGAAGGGGGGATGTATTGATAATATCATTTACATAAAGAAGAAATGACAGTGGACCTAAGATGGAGCCTTGAGGAACACCGCATTGAATTAAAAGAGGAACAGAATCATAACTATTAAATGTAACATATTGTCTTCTGTTTGTTAAATAATCTTTAAACCATAAGAGTGGCTGACCCCGAATTCCATAATGACTGAGTTTGGAGAGTAGAATAGCGTGATTGAGCGTATCAAATGATTTACTCAAGTCACAGAATATACCTATAACATGCTCTTTGTTAGCTATGGCACTTGTAATTTTGTCATAAATTTGAATTAATGCTAAGCAGTTGAGTAATTTTTTCTGAAGCCATATTGATTTGAATTGAGTATTTTGTGTTTAGCGATAAATTTGTGTAGCCTATTATGAACGATCTTTTCTAAGACTTTGGATATACTTGGAAGTAGGGAAATTGGACGATAGTTACTAATTTCGTGAGGATCATCTTTTTTGAGAATGGGGTTGACTTTAGCTAGTTTTAATAGATCAGGGAAAACACCTTGCGATAACGAGTGATTAAATATGTGAGTTAAAGGCTTTGCAAGTGAATACATTATTTCTTTTAGAAGAGACATACTTATTTTATCAAAACCGTGCGATTTTGAGTTGTTAAGAGATTGGGTAATGTTAATAATTTCGCTAGGATTTGTCGGATTTAAAAAGAGAGACTCTTGGTTTTGATTGGAAAGATAGTCTTTAAAGTGAGCGTGAGTTCTATTAATTTTGCTGGCGAGTTCAGGGCCGATATTCGTAAAAAATGAGTTAAATGAATTTGCATGAAGACTAGGATCATGTATTTTAGTGCCATTTAATGTGATATTATCCTTGGGTGGGGATGACGTTATGATGACGTCATGAGTTAATTGAGGGTCAAATGAGACTAGAAATCATATCTCCGACTCATAATCTATCCAAATTTGAAAAAAATGGGGGGTATCCATCCATCCATTCTGAAGAGTTACAATGAATTTTGTATAGGCATGTTTTAGCACATGTATGTTATGTATTACAAGAGCTCGCACGCACGGATGCGTATCTTAACGGACGCTCATTGCGTTAATAATGGTCAGAAAAAGGTGAACATGGTATCAAAAAGCTTGAAAAAAGTGCCAAATATGAAGACAGAGAAAATTTGGCGATTCTACGTTGCAAAATGCAAGTACGCGCGAAAACGCGCACGCATGCGCGTGTGTGCGTTTTTTGCAAAATGCTGAAAATAGCCTGAAACGTATGCAAAATTAATTTGGAACGAATTTGAGCATTTTAAAATTGTAATGCGCGCGCGGAATTTGTTGACATTTTTAGTTGACCTTTGACCTGAAGTTGATGTATACCAAAAATGGTATATTATTGATGACTCGTTATCGAGATATGATAATGACCTGATTTTTACAAAATGGCGCCTGGATGACGTCACGATGACCTAATGACCTTGGAAAAGTTTATTAAACTTGAAATTATAGGGCCTGATGATTGACAGAAATTCAAAGGAAATTGACCATGTCGATTTCGAGTAAACGTGTGCACAAAAAGTGTACGGAAGAAATAAAAATAAACTAGATTTGTAATACTTGTTTGGAACAAGTATGGGTGGGCTGATCCAACAAAAAATTGAGACAAAATAAAGGGTTTTTTGAGATACCTTTTTGTCTCAGCTACAACATACTCGAAGTTCAGCGTAAATGAAGCTAAAATGACGGAGATATTGCTCGCGAAAGACGAATGTAGAATCCAGTTTTGAGAAAAAGTCATGTCCCATAGAGAATACACGCAAAATGTGAAAAATTGACATGCCTCCTTTAATCGCAAAAATACGCCATGATACCATTGTCAAAATAAAATATCGTTGGAACTACATTTGTAGAAAATATTCTCAGGTAGAACATATCAAAATTTGAAAGAAAATTGATCAATATTTACAAAGATACAATCAATTTTCCAAAAATCTGCTGACGTCATAATATGCAAATTGGAATTTTGAGTTCGGAGGCCATTATGATGACCTCATGAGTTAATTAAGGGTCAAATGAGACATGAAATCGTATCTCCGATTCATAATCAATCAAAATATGAAAAAAAAATTGGGGTCATCTTGCATCCTAAAGAGCTACGATGGATTTTGAATAGGCATGTTTTTGCCCATATATGTTATGTATTACAAGAGCTCGCGCGCACGGAAATTTACGTTAAACGGTCGATCATTCCGTTATTAATAGTCATAAAGAGACAAACATGGTACCAGTTTGTTTGTAAATATATGTGGAATATTATAAAAGAAAATAAAATGGCGATTCTATGTTGTGCAATAGTTTTACGCGCGTAATCGCGCGCGCATGCACGTGTGCGCGATTTTTTTATAAAATGCTTAGAATGGCCTAAAACGTATGCAAAATGATTTTGAGACGATTTTGAGCATTTTAGAATTTTGCGCGCGCATTGACGCGCGGACGTACGCGCATGCGCGCGTTATTTGACCTGAAATTAACCGGACTGATATTGACCTTGATAATGATAGATATGAATGAAAGATACCTTTTGGTTATGAAGATATGATCATGAGTTGATTTTCGTAAAGTTTAACAAAATGGCGCCTAGATGACGTCATCAGTAAAGGTCAATGTTGAAAACGTTATTGTGCTTTGTACATATGTCTTTACATATATTTGCCAAATTTCAAGGATTTTGATCGAGCCATTTTTGTGTTATCTTGTTCACAAAAAAGTGGTTAGAAATAAGAAAAATATTTAATAATAAATAAAGGCAATTCTAACGAAATTATAAGGTGGTCTGTACGATATACAGCCCACCTGACCACCTGACTAGAATTTAAATCGTCACGAGGACGAATAGGGTGGTCTGCCTTCAAGTTATATAGACATGTAAACAATGATGATCATGATGATGATGATCTTGATAGTAATGGTGATGACGATGATGATGATGATCATGATCATGATGATGTTGATGATTATCATCAACAGACCATGATGACATCAGACTGAAAAAAATGAGAGAACATAGTCTCAGCTACAACATACTCAAAAATCAACAAAAATCAAGCCGAAATAACGGCGATATTGCTCGCAAAAGACAAGAATGTAGAATTCAGATTTGAGAAAAAGTCATCTCCCATAAGGATTACACGCAAAAAGTAATGGATCAAGTGATAATAGGGTAATAATAAAGTAAATATGGTTGTTTATTACATTATTTGCGACTGTAAGTGTTTTAATATTCAAAGGGGATGGTACAGTGAGGGTCAAAAATTAAAAAAATGAAGAAAATATAGTTGGAGACGCCCGGACTCGAACCAGGGACCTCGAGGTCGGAAGTCAAGTGCGTTACCGATATACCAAAACATTTCCCATAGAGATTACACGTAAACGGAAAATGGGATTCTCAAATCCCACTTTGTAAGTGAAATATGAGCATGATCCCGGCATCTGATCGAAAAATAAAGGGCTTACTAGTGATGGCTTATTGTCTAAGTTACAACATACCCAAAGCTCAGCGTAAACAAAGATAAAATGACGGAGATATTGCTCGCGAAAGACGAATGTAGAATCCAGTTTTGAGAAAAAGTCATGTCCCATAGAGAATACACGCAAAATGTGAAAAATTGACATGCCTCCTTTAATCGCAAAAATACGCCATGATACCATTGTCAAAATGAAATATCGTTGAACTATATTTGTAGAAAATATTCTCAGGTAGAACATATCAAAATTTGAAAGAAAATTGATCAATATTTACAGAGATACAATCAATTTTCCAAAAATCTGCTGACGTCATAATATGCAAATTGAAATTTTGAGTTCGGAGGCCATTATGATGACGTCATGAGTTAATTGAGGGTCAAATGAGACATGAAATCGTATCTCCGATTCATAATCAATCAAAATATGAAAAAAATTGGGTTCACCTTGCATCCTAAAGAGCTACAATGGATTTTGCATAGGCATGTTTTTGCCCATATATGCTATGTATTACAAGAGCTCGCGCGCACGGAAATTTATCTTTAACGGTCGATCATTCCGTCATTAATAGTCATAAAGAGATAAACATGCTAACAATTTGTTTGTAAAAATATGTGGAATATTATGAAAGAAAAAAAATGGCGATTCTATGTTGTGCAATAGTTTTACGCGCGAAAACGTGCACGCATGTGCGTGTGCGCGATTTTTTATAAAATGCTTAAAATGGCCTAAAACGTATGCAAAATGATTTTGAGACGATTTTGAGCATTTCAAAATTTTACGCGCGCATTGACGCGCGGACGTACGCGCACGCGCGCATTATTTGACCTGCCATTGACCGGACGGATATTGACCTTGATCAAGATAAATATGAATGAGAAATACCTTCTGGTTATGAAGATATGATCATGAGTTGATTTTCGTAAAATTTTACAAAATGGCGCCTAGATGACGTCATCAGTCAAGGTCAAGGTTAAAACAAATTCTGTGCTTTGTACATATGCCTATACATATGTGTGCCAAATTTTAAGGCATTTGATCCAGTCATTTTCAAGTTATCTTGTCCACAAAAAAGTGGTTAGAATTAAGAAAAATAAAGAACTAGAAATTTAATTCGTCATGGGGACGATTAGGTGGTCTGTCTTCATTTCTTATGATCATTGAAAGGTCAAAAAGAAAAAAAAGTGATACAAAAAAATTGTTGGAGACGCCCGGACTCGAACCAGGGACCTCGAGGTCGGAAGTCAAGTGCGTTACCGATATACCAAAACATTTCCCATAGAGATTACACGTAAACGGAAAATGGAATTTTCAAATCCCATTTTGCAAGTGAAATATGAGCATGATCCCGGCATCTGATCGAAAAATAAAGGTCACATCTGTGATAGCTTATTGTCTCAGCTACAGCATACTCAAAGCTCAGCGTAAACAAAGATAAAACGACGGAGATATTGCTCGCGAAAGACGGGAATGTAGAATCGATTTTTGAGAAAAAGTCATGTACCATAGAGAATACACGCAAAATGTGAAAAATTGACATGCCTCCTTTAATCGCAAAAATACGCCATGATACCTTTGTCAAAATGAAGAATAATAGTAATTACATTTGTAGAAAATTGTCTCAGCTAGAACATATCAACATTTTGAAGAAAATTGATCAAATATTAAAAAAAGATACAATCAATTTTCCAAAAATATGCTGACGTCATAATATGCAAATTGAAATTTTGAGTTCGGAGCCATTATGATGAAGTCATGAGTTAATTGAGGGTCAAATGAGACATGAAATCATATCTCCGATTCATACTCAATCAAAATATGAAAACAAATTGGGGTCACCTTGCATCCTAAAAGCTACATGGATTTTGCATAGGCATG
The DNA here is from genome assembly GCA_035222895.1 of Strongylocentrotus droebachiensis. Classification (NCBI taxonomy): domain Eukaryota; kingdom Metazoa; phylum Echinodermata; class Echinoidea; order Camarodonta; family Strongylocentrotidae; genus Strongylocentrotus; species Strongylocentrotus droebachiensis. The sequence goes on from JAVYIG010007332.1 coordinate 92,464, forward strand.
TTTTTGCCCATATATGCTATGTATTACAAGAGCTCGC
>JAVYIG010007332.1:100000-103689 GCA_035222895.1 Strongylocentrotus droebachiensis
TTCATAAAGCAGAATCTAATTTGTCAGAGCAAAAGAAACAGCGCCATCTTATGATCACTGATAAATAACTCGAAAAAACAGTATAGCCTTGCGAAAATAATCTTTTCAGATTGGACAGCCTTATAAACCCCAAAACAACAATAACAACTTGTCACTAGAGACAAATATGTGGTCATTCTTTTCTGATATGCCTTTTTCAATAAAGAGACCAGTCGTACCGTGGATATATGTGGGCTCAATTCATGTAGATGCATCCTGCCTGTAAACGGATTAGATGCCTTGTATTGTCATATTCAAAAAAATAATTTTGGTAACAACATAAGATTTGCTATTTTAAATTACTGGCTCGCCTATTGTTTATAATACCCAAATCATATATTTGTGTTTATTTTTGTTATGCTTCAATGATATAAATCCTATTATAAACCTTACTTTAAGAATCTTTCCTAATCCTGCCATCTGATTGGTTGAAAGTAAAGTCGTGATTTTAACTATGCCCGCCAAAATGATCTGTTTTTAAATATGCCTGCCAAAATGTTATCCTTGTCAAGTCGAAGTGAGGGAGATAATATTATCTTTGTCAAGTCGAGGCGAGACAGATAATATTTATATTATATTATAATATGCCGCCGTCATGTTTTCAAGTTCTGATGAGTTGCGTTTGAAAGATAGAGTTCAGTCTAGAAATCAGGGGTACTTTGTTTTTCGAAGAATTTAGACAATATAAATCTAACGTACATCTCTATTAGTTATTTGGGGACTGAATAGATAATAAAAACAAACATGTCAACGGCAAGCAAGGCAATGAAGCATATATTGTCATATAGCTTTTTATTAAATGAATTTTCTGTAAATATATTGAGTAAATAGGTCGATAATAGAAAAGGGTAAAAGGTATAAACAGTTTTTCTTCGAGTGTATTTTTTTCGTTTAAAATAGAAATTCTATAGCTCTATTAAAAAGAAAAGGAAAACAGAAGCTATGTCGAGAATACAAGTGCGTGATTTAGAAGGAAAGATAGAAATATCAATAATTGTCCGGCCAGCGCACGTCTTAATTATCTGTCTTTAAAAAGCGGCCAAATTCAAAGCTCCCTCTATATAGAAAACTTCCAAATTCGGTGCCCGTTGGTCCCCCATGATCCTCTTTTTCTTATGATAAATGAGAGCTGAGTTAATGAGATAGCCACCTGTCACAGTGACCTCGCTGGCTCGCTGGGCGGTCTAATCCCTTGTGGCTGAAGTAGTAAAGCCTGCCTTTAAAGAAAGAGAAAATGAACTCTATCAAGATTCCAAAACGTGTCTTAAGGAAGTGAGAAAAACTATTAATAATAAATAGCCCGGTCTATTTCGTTTTCTAAATTATGGACCGTAAAAATCATGAACTTTTACATTTTGATTCGATCATAATTATGAACCCTTTCTTAATTTCGCAATTTAGAATCCATTTCCAATTTCATAATGGGCCTTTTTCTCATTCATTCATTAAAAATGGTTTACTCTAATACTTTCCTCGCGGCCGCGAAGATTTACAAGATGGACATTTCAAGAGGGACATTGGCAATAAAAATGCATTATTAAAGTATCATGAATAAAGCAACCGCATAGCAAGAACAAACAAAGGCATTAAATCAATGAGACATGTTGAACGAAATAAGGTAAAATATGACGATAGAGGGAAAAGTAAATATACAACAAGGATGAAGGGGAGAGGGAGAGCATGGAGAAACAAACGTCGATGAAAAGAGACATGAAGAGAGAAGAAAAGACGCGAGTGTTGAGAAAGATTGAGATGGAGAGATAAGAGAGAGGCATAGAGAAAGAGATAGTGAAAGAAGGACACATAGAGATAAAGAAAGAAAATAGAAAAAGAAAGAGAGAAGGATAAAATAGAGAAAAAGAGAGTGACAGGAATATACAGGGGATAGTAAGAAATAACTGAATCCTCGATATCAAGATAAAATTCAAATCTTGATTTGTTAACGTTAAATACACACAAAATTTAATCAATACGTATATGATTTCTGAAATGTGTAGATATTTTGATATGAGGTTGCTGTATCAATAAAATATTTATTGAATTGTTGTACGCATATTTGATTTTTGTTTGCAATAGAAAGAGCTAAATCAATGACAGAGATTAGAACGAAATCATAATTCTTCACAATCATCTCTCTTTCTATCTATTTATCTATCTATCTCTGTCTGTCTATGTCTATGTGTCGCTCTCCCTGTCTCCCTCCTACCCCCTCCCTTTCTGAATACGTCAGGAATTTCGTGAAATTGGGATTGTGCTTCAGTGTGTTTTATTTCCGAATCGGGTTTTTTTTTTTTTTTTTTTTTTTTTTTAAGGGTGTGGCTTATAAGGAGTTAATCGCCGTAGTATTGGTAGTCTTTTATTTATTCGAAAATAAATGATTTGAAAATATAGTAATTCATTGTTATGAATCAAGAAAGAAAGAAGTGCAAAAAACGTGAGAATTTCAATTTATTTGTCTTCATCTCCATCTATGTTCTCGTTCAACATTTCTCGTTCAACCGTTTCATTAAAACTTTGATAATCCTCATTTCGTGATCAGTTCTGTAGATGGGATGTAAATGTATACATGAAATGATGATGATGATGATGCTTACACTATTGTAATAACATAGTAATGATAACAACAAATATTTTCTTCATCTTGCACTCGCTTTTCTTCATTGCCAGAAAACTTGTCTTTATGTTGCCTTGCATTTTTTTCTTCAACAATGGTAGCATCTTTGCCCAGGAAAAGTCGCATATTCGTGGCTATACCGCCGGAGTTTCTCAAGACAGGAGTGATATTCCGTGGGAAAAGGGAGAAAGAAGAGTAAGGGGGTCGTTTTTTCAGAACATTACATTTAAACATATTATATGCCCGCTCAAACCAAGACCGGCTTTATAGGTTGATCAATATATTTTACTCAAACCTGATCTATCTAAAATGGTTACATGCCCTCGTAAAGGATTAAGTTAGAGTGGTTGTTTGTATTGTCATGTAGATTGACCTATTTACCTACATTTAGACCTACATCCTCTTCTTTCAAAACGGTAATCTTCCTGACTAGTTACTTCTTTACTTTCTTTTGTTCCTCTTAGTGTGGGGAATAAGCCTTTCATAAAAGAGGTCCATACATGAATGATTCGCTAAATTGGTCAAGTTTATAAAATGAAAAGCGTATCGTCATTTAAATACACTACATCGATAAGGCTTAGATTAGTATATGAGGAAAAAATGCCACACCGGTAGGGTAGATAAATATAAATAAGTAATCAGGGTCGAAATCGAACTGATAATACGACCCGTAATACTAATATCTGAAATGCGGAAGGGTGCATGGAACTTGGAAGTAGCGTCAAGCAAGAATATCCTGGCAAGAATATAGAACGGACGCGCGCGTACGCGTCCGTCTCAAGCTGTACGGGTATTTCGGGTCCTTTTTTTTCTCGATCCGAACACTTACTTTGAGTAAAGTTGAAATGATATCACTTTTTCTCGATTTTGTTCTACGTAACTATATTATTTTTTTAATAGATGAGATGAATGAATATATCTAAATAATACTGCAAAGAACTTTAGCACATAATAGGTGATAATAAGCTGGAAAACTTTGTCAACATATTAGGGATATTATCTCGGCTTCTGTAGAAGCCCGTCGTCTCCAAAGTGT